>QANX01004662.1:5306-40232 GCA_003254975.1 Ochetophila trinervis
CACATGTTCTCACCGTCACTTTCTCCACCTAATTCCCATACCTCTGATTTTCTTTCTCCTCATGCCACCACACCGATCATTCTTTTCCATGAGACACCAAACAGTTCCCCACCAAACACCTTACGTAAAAGAACTGTTGCCACCTCATCTCCTTCTTTGCCAACCGACCAACTCAACTCCACCTCCCACACCGCCACCTCATCCCCATGTCCAATCAATTTACATATTGATCTACCCCTACCTAAACCTCTCTCCACTCATCCCATGGCCACTCGGTCCAAAACTGGTGTGTTCAAAAAAAAGGTGCTCACGTGTCATGCCCACAATCCCTTAGATACAATTGAACCTACTACTGTCCAAGAAGCCCTCTCTCATTCTCGGTGGACTCAAGCAATGAAGGATGAACTTCATGCTCTTACAAAAAATCAAACATGGTCTCTTGTTGCCCCTGCTAAAGGAATGAATATTGTTGGTAATCGTTGGGTTTTTAAACTGAAACAAAATGCTGATGGGTCCACAAATCGTTTCAAAGCTCGTCTGGTTGCTAAAGGTTTTCATCAGCATCCCGNACATGGCCATGGTCATCTCCCTCATTTGCTCCATCATCTCATCCATCTTAGATTTCAATGTTTCTTCCATCCTAGAAGTTAATCTCTCTTCCATCCTTCTATACTCACCCTCCAAAAATTGTCGTAAAAGCTTTGGATCCGGTGTTGCCACTTGCACTTCTTCCGAAGTAGAAACTCCCTTTCCGTCTCTTTTAGACATTCTTATACACTCCCTTGCGTGTTTAACTCAAAAATAGTAAACACTCAAATTTGGCTTTTACCCTTTATATGCTCACCACTCAAGCCTTTTACCACTCAAGTCTTGTTCACCAAGTTGCACTTCATGACAGGACCCGACCCGCAAAGATCCTGCCTGCGTGACTTAATGTTGCCATTAAGCCACAAGCAGTCATGAAAAACCCGCTAAACAAAATTTTAAAGGGGTAAGAATTTAACAGACCGAAAAGTTTACTATTGCCGGAAATTTTATTAAAAATTTCGGCAGCATTTCGGCTGTTTCTAACACTCCCCAAAAATGCTAAAAGCTACAAACCTGCAAAAAAAACCATTCCTAAAACCAAATTATTCTACCAGCACGCATTTCCACACAATTAGATCACCAAACAGTACGCAACTCAACACTCAAACAAATATATTGTTTAAGTACGGTGTAGCTGCACTCAGTTTAAAACTGAGCTGCCTACATACCCTTTCAACAAGGGATCAAGCTACCTGTAGTTCCGAAAGCATATTTACACAAATATGCTACAATCAAACACATTCAGCATTTAATCCAAAGAAAAATACACAATAAATAAATTACCACACATCATCCACTAACCAAATTAATATCACAGACAATTCATTTACAATTCGCACAAACACAATTTATAATGATTAATACACAATAACATATAATGTATATGCTCATCAAGCAAAATTATTCCCAAACACAACAATTCAATAAAAGTATTCACCGACCCAGTCTACAATTATTTTCATACAACCAATTTACAATTTTAACTAATTTCAACACAATCAACCAGCAACTCAATTAATTAGTACAATCAATTCCACAATTAATTCCATAATAACATACATACGTGACAGTTCACAGAACAGCTCACTCGATTAAATTCTCATAATTAAAGCCACACAATGATTAACACGCAAATCCACATATATGTATTTAATTCACAGACCAATTATATAATGTATATATATTCCGAAACCGTTATTAATAATCCCGAAATCCAACCACACCATCAATTCTATATATTTCAGCACACCAATTCAATCCACAGCAAACACCAAAAACATCCCCACACATATCTATATCACCAATTAACAATAATTTCTATTTTAACAATTATTAACACCACAGTTCAAACCGGTAAATTCCAATACTCAGTTATAATACTCAAATTATATATCGAAACGAAGCTCGCGGAGAGTAGGGTGCAACCGAGAACTTACCTCGTCCAACCGCCGCCGGTGGTGGCCGGAAAATGGCCGGGAAGCGGCGGCCGAGCACCCTCCAATCACACAGCCCACACGAGCGAGCTTCGAGACAAACGGAGGCCGAAATTAGTTTCGGGAGGTCCAAAATAGGGGGAAAGGACCTGTTTTGCCACCGGAACCGCCGGGATCCGGCGACCGGAGCATCCACGGGTCCACCGATTTTTTCCCATTTTCCGGCGACATCACGGCGTCCCACTGCCCACAACGGTGGGGAAGGAGAAGAGAAGACCCGGGCTGCCTTTTCCGACGCGTGGGTCGGCTTTAACTCGCCGGAATCCGGCAAATTCGAAAAACGCAGCTGATCGGTTTTCTCGCTTTTCCCGGCGATCTGGACTGTTCCACGGGCTGCCGCCGGCAGGGAAAGGTGGCCGGGCAAGTGGGCTTCCAAACCCAGGCGGTGGCGCGGCTGATCGGCGCCGGAAACGGGCGTAAGCCGGCAAATTTTGAAAAACGCCGCTGGCCGGATTTCCTTAAATTTCCGGCTGTCTGGACCTTTCCACGGCGAGCCACCGGCACCAAGGGAGAGGGGAAGTCGCTGGCGTCCTTTTCCGAAGAGATCCCGGCCTGACTTTGGCCGGAAAGTCGCCGTTCCCGGCGAAGAAGGCAGCAGCGCGGGGAAGGATGCACGGGCTGGGTTGGCGCCGGGGAAAAGATGCGCGTGCCCTCCTGCGTCCTTCCAGAATTTTCCAGCTAAAACACATAAAGGCAGAGGCAAAATAGTAATTTTTGCCCTGCCACAACAAATTACCAAAATGCCCTTCATGATATTTAAGCCATAACTTCTCGGTCTTAACTCGGAATTGAGCGTACTACTAGTCTACGAACTCGTATCGACTAGCTCTACGCAACGGTACCTTCGTCAAAGCCATCGCACGCTCACACCAAAAGTCAACCCCGAGCCCTTCCTTGGTGAAACCTAGTCAACTCGGTCAACTTTGAGAAATTTCAATATTTTCCCCGGGACGGGGTGTTACAGTACCAGTGGCATATCCAATAACAGCATGTTCATATATCATGAACATTCTGTTAAAGAGAGATATCCTTGCAGTCACAGAGATATTTTGTTGACCGTGGAAGTTTAAGATAAGACGGATGAACCCAAAATGGAGATAAGAGTATCCTTTATCAATCCAGTGATTTATGAAGTCTTAAGGAATCTCCAAAGTGATATACTGTTCTGCAGAGTAGCAGAAATAATGCAGTGATCCACACTTGTGGTCTGGATAAGTTATTTTGTATGGACATGGCGAGGAGAAATAAGTTGCCTGATAGAGCATTTATGTCTCTTAAAGATGGAATATGGACTGATCAAAATGTTAGAAATAGAACGGGAATGAAGGGTAAGATTACGAGAATGAGGGGTAAGACTTTGATAGTGTATAGAAACAAAAGAAAATGATCTTCTTAAAGAATTATCAGAGGATGATGAAGGTATAAAAGATGGAGAGAGAAAATGGCTAAAACTACTAATAGATCTTCAAACAGATTGCATAGCTTGAAAATTCATTCTCCTTATAACATGAGTTATAATATGTTCATCATGTGAGATTATAATAATTATAATAAGTGCATGTCATTGTTATACTAGAAAAACGAATTACAAAATCTCTAGCTAAATAAATATTTTATAAAATTCAAATGTTTTATTTTATTGTCGGATTAACAATATGTATTATTATAAATTATTAAATTTATATAGTACGTAATTATTAAAAATAATAAAAAATAACATAAACTCAGTCGTATGCATATTTTTCTTTATTTTTTATACTCTACAAGTATTGAATTTGAGAAAGAAGACCTTGGGAAAGCCGTATGTCTGGAATTATGTTGACTTGGCTTTCTTCCATCATGTGAGACCATACTAGCCAAAGGAAGAAAATAATGAATTAAAGGCATATGCAAGAGCCAAAAGTCTCTCTGTTAGAAGATATGTTTGCCTTTATAATATGTACATATATGTATCTTTCATTATTTTTGATGTGTTAGTACTTTCTTTTTTTTAATACTGAAGGTGAGAAATTTAAACTCGGGATCGTTCTCCAATAAAATATTTTCTTGCAGTGTTATTTTAATAGCTATTTTTGTTTAATTTTGTAGCAACTTCATAATATTTATAAATGAAAGAAGCCAACTAACATTGAATGATTGATGGTAATTTTGTGATATATATATATATATATATTTATGCATTGATGACCACTTTTACATAAAGATAGATAGTAGTACAAGTTATGTTCCGAAATTATAAATTAATATCAAATTCAAAACCTAAAGAAGCTAAACACATAAATTAATTAAATTGCCAAAACTTCTTCAATTACTGTCTGTATATATACATTAAACAAATTATAGCTGTGTGACATATATTGATATGATATGTGTTTGGTAGGAAATTCTATAGAGAGATAAGAAGGAATTTGGGGTCCCTTTAGTCCAAGTTGAAGAAGAAAGCTAATTCACAGATAGAACTTACTAGTTTTGCTTTTCCCGGGTTTTGAATATTAATGGCATAAAATTGGTCAAAGGAAGATATTTGTAAGGAAGTACAGGTAGAAAAATTACAAAAGATGTCAAAAAGCTTTTAACTTTAGTTGAAGAGAATTAGTACTACTGTCCCCATCTTTCATGTGACAAGTTTCCGCATATATATTTTGACATAAACAAACACAGATTTTTATATAATATTGACCAATTATTCAAAGCTGGATGGTTTATCAAAATAATGAAAATGTATTATAGAATTCAAACTCAGGGAAGAAAAATGTGAGAAATTCCTTGTTCTTTTTTTTTTTCTCCAGAGGGAAATGATTAAACTTAGAGACAGCAAGCATAATAATAGTCTCTTATCAAATGCATGCATTAAAACTTGGATTCGACCAAAAAAAATGTCTTAGAACTTGGATTTTTTTTTCCTTAATTCTTTAAATGAAAAAGATGTTCATAATGTTATAGACATTATATATGCATAACACCAAAACCTTGTTGTTTTGGACGTGGAAATAGTGATGAAATAAAAAGTGAAGAAGATGTTTCCCGAGTCTTGTAAAGTACTAAGAAAAATATGTTAATACCATGCATGTATGGTTATAATTATTAACAATATATATAGACTATTCAGACATTATAAAGTTAAGATCATGATAAAGTTAAAATATGCTAATGTGATAATTATTTATATATATATTTAAGTATATTTTACAATTTGAAATTATGTATTAAAAAACTGAACGTTATTCATGAAAACTATAATAAGTGAGGAAATGAGAGCTAAGAAAGTGGAGAAATGAAAAATAAAAAATAAAAAAAGTTTGAGAAAGTGGGGAAGGTGGTGGAGGGTAGGACCGTAGGAGTAGAAAAGAGGACTGAACAAGTGGAGGTGGCACAATGGATGGTCTTCCAAACAGTCAACTTTGATCAGTAGTGTAAGGTGGGACCCACTGGAGGATGATGATGATATGAAATTTGAAGTTCAACTCTCTGATTGATGCTCCATACGCCGGTCAACAATGGCAATCCCTCCTTCTCCTCAACAATTATAAATAATAATAATGTTTGAAATTTATTCTTCTTCCGTTACTTCCCAATATGATCAGTCTCTGGGTCTTAACATAATATATATGTTGCATTATATATGGATTTTTTTGATGAATATATATATAATATATGATAATGTTTCACATAGTATAATATTTATATTGTATCGTATCGTATTAAAATTTATTTATTTAAATTTATTCTGTTAATATTTTATTTTAAAATATTCAAAATACATACAGGTATGTTAAATTAAATTTTATATTTATATTTTATCGTATCGAATGTCAACATTTATTTATCTATTTATAAAATTTTAATTTTTAAAATATCGAGTGTGATACAAGATACTACCAATAGAAACTTAGAAAATACGCGTACAAACGCCCATACAACTCATTCTCCTTTCAATTTTTTATTTTATTATTTACGTTTCTACGTTGCCATTTTTTTTTCTGGGTTCATTATTTTTATTTTTATTTTATAGAAATTTGGTGTCAGTTAGGAAAGTGATTTTGGGGGGGGTGGCGGTGTCAATCTGTTAGGATTATGATTGACCCATTTTTATGTTTTTAACGGCACATGCAGTTTCTCATTCTGTTCCACGCGGCGATTCGCCATGGGGGTGGTGGTGAAGGACCACTGCGATCGCGACTCGTGATTCATGATCATGAGTTATGAGCTCTCTCTCTCTCTCTCTCTATATATATATATATATATGTATGTGTGTTTCATGTGCAATCACTCTTCCTAACGCTTCACCCTTCCATATTCACCCAAAAAAAAAACGCTTCACCCTTCCATTCATATGTATATTTTATTTAATATTTTAAATTACTAATCTATATTTTACCGTTTCTATGGTTTTTTTGTCATCTCATCGTTTTGATTTGATTGGGATTTGAGATTACAATAATTGCCTACGATCAAGGAGAAGGTTGAAACATTGACTTCATAGGTATGGATGTCAGACTACAAAATCATCAACTCTTTTAATTTAAAAATTTACATTTTTTAATTTAAAAAATTTATATTTATGACATAAGCACGTGAACGCTAGGATGCCATGTTAATCTACAGGGAAAAAATTGCCCCTTGATTATCCGTCAGACTAAAATCCCATTGTTTTCTTTCCCTGCAAGTTCAATTTTTTTTTTTTTTTTTAAATATTAGGTTAATTTTTTATCATTTTTTTGGCAGCTGAGATTTTCACCATATTGTGTTATACCGTGCTTCGATGTTCTTTGTTGTTGATAATTGGTAGATGAAGATTCGACAAGGGTTTGAATTTATACGGTTATGCCAAACACCAATCCTAGTTGATTTATGTCCGTAGAAATTTGAAGGTGCAAAAATAATAAAAAGAATCACTACCAAAGTTATGACAATGCCGTAATGGTACTGATTAATTCGATGCTTTTGTATTTGTTCACAGATCAAACATATAAAACAAAACAAAAAAAAAACAAAAAGATTAAATAAATACTTCAAAATACCAACCAGGAAGACAAAATTGATTAAGATTCCAAAGCTGTCCTCCTTTCTAATCTTTAATCCACTTCCAGCTGATAAACAAATTCTCACCAAGTGTGAGAATCATTTCCCATATCCGATTCCTACAAATTTTATCACCTTGTTCAGTAAATGAAAACGATATAATGCAGTAAAGCAGGGATGGCTTTCTTCTTCTTTCTCTCATTTCTTTATCAGAAACCCCAAACAGAGAAAAGTTGGAGATTGTACTTGGGGCAAAGTTCTACTTGGCACTTTCCCACTCAACTTTGTATCCATTACCATTTTGTGAGGCATGTTAAAGATTGTACTTCCAAGATTTTCAGGCAAGGTTCCACTTTAGAGCAAGTAAAGTTGAAAACAAAAACATAAAAAAAGAGAAATAAATAAATAAATCTCATTGTTGGGATCTGTTTGGATTGTTGAAATTTCTTTGAACCCAGCCGAATTACATACTTTTCTCATAGGCACTCAACCTAATCGATGAAGGTGACACCACTATAGAGAGCTACATTCGATTTCCATCACTTCAATACCATCCAGGGGTAAGCTAGTACAAATGCCCACCCACGTTAAAACTGATAGGCTATCATTCAAGAGAAAACAAGGAAACACATGAGCTGATTTAACATGCGAATAAATAAGTCAAACTTAGAAAATATTTTCTACAGAACCTGCCATGAGGATAGCAGATAGTGCCTATGTTCTCTCTGATGATAAGTCTGGCTGGTGGGTTTAGGTCATTGGCAAAATATAAGAGAAGTCAGCATTATAGATAATTTCCATCCATTATGTGTATCAGCAGAGCTTGCACACATGTTTCTGCAGAAAAATAAACAAAGAAATAGCATCCAATCACCATCCCTGTATACAGTACATAATCATGGATCATATTCGGAAGAACAGAAGTATTTTCAACACACATTTAAACCATATAGTATAGCGTTTCATAATTATATGCCAAAGCTTAAAGAGAGTTTTCTGCTTAATACAGCCAGCACATCTGAAATCTTCTGATGATGTTTTTTATAAGGGAACGGCTCCCCTGCTCATTAATTAGACATGGATATCATATTTAAAAATGAGAAAATGAACAGATTAAAACTGAGTGGCAAGTCCCTTATTAAAACTCTGAATTAGAATATTAAGTGCATAGCCTCAAAGCCCATTTAAAATAGTCTTTCCTTAGATGCTCCAATACATCCTAGGAAATGTAAGCACCTAAAACGGGAACATTAAGAGATAATACAAAAGACAGGTGTATTTGCATATTGATTGAGAATGTTAGCTATTATTATGGTTGTCACCCCACACATAAACAGTCTTTAGGCACATAATGCAAATTTGATTTAAGCTAAGAATGTGTAAACAGCATCTGACAAACAAAAGGAAAAATCAAAGACGCAAGATGAACCAAAAGTTTAATGCTTGGATATCCCAATGCTATTCTATGTCAACAATGGGTAAAAGTAAACCACATTGCATATAATATAATCGCCATTTGCCCTAGCAATTCCTACCTACGAATTTTTCTCATAGAACATTCTGCATGCTGAGCAAATACTTGAAAATAGTGTACTAAAATGAAAAGACAGAACGAGAGCAGATAGCAGCCTCCTAGTTAAATTTGACATATATGTCTGTGGTTATGCTATAAAATCTTCCTTATGTGCAATTCCATTGACATAAAGCGACCTACGATTAACCCACGGGGTGTTTAAGTCTTAAAGAGGAAAACATGCATCAAATAGAACCAGATACTTTTGCACCCCTATTGACTTTTATGAACAGTATGAATAATATGCAACAGATGAAAAGATATGTTGAACTTCACATAGTTTATAAACATAAAATGCAGATGGCCATACTTAATACTTCAACCAAGTCCCCTTTTTTGGTAGAAATTCTCTGTATCAACATATTGTTTCCCCACCTGCAGGCTTCTATTATTACAAACCAACCGTACAATAAAACTATGATTAAATAGAACATTGAAAATAGCGTCAAGGAAAAATGGTATGAGCCATGGCATGTCCCAGTTCCCCATACGCACCTACATTGAAGCTTTATACAATTTTAAATTTTAACAGTCTAAAAGAAATTCACGAGTTGAATGTTATTGAAGATTGATTAATTACCAAAGATCATTCTCACTTCAAATTAGTTCTTATTCTGCGAATAAGTATGATTTTCCGCGAAACTTGTTGGGTTTTCCCACCCTTAATCCTACTGATTCTCCAATTTGTGTTTAGATAGAACATGCAGTTAGAACAATGGCACATACAATGATATCTTGAATCACTAATTTGTGTAAACATTCAGTGTGGCTGATGACCGCTTTAACATTCAATAAACAAACTATTGTTAACTGTACAACGAATATTATTTCAATCTCCTTTACGAAAAGTACTGTACTTGTTAAGTTAAAGAAAACAAGCACAAATATCAGGTTAGAGGGAAAAGAAGAGTACTGATACAAATAAAGCCAGGGATCAACAATGAATAAGGATCACAAGATGAATCCTTGGAAGTCCTTGTGCAAGACCACAAATGCCATGCAATTAAAACCTCTATTAGGATAGCTTAATCGATAACTTCTCATTCTCAATAAATCTCCAGTTCATCTCCTTCCAATCTTGTGCACTCTTACTCAAGTTGGAGACGAGATCAGCTAAGACAAAGACTACTCAAAATATTCCTCGTGATATAGCAAGACTTCCACATCCTTGCACCAATTAGTAAAAAATTATTGTACTCCACTAAGTCCAAAGTCAAAACCCAGGATCTTTGCCATAGTTTCAATTTCCACAGATGAGAAGTAATTTCTAACCCATCAAGTATCCAAAACCCAATATTTCAATAAAAGTTTATAAACCTCAGATGAGCATGTAACCAATTTTACCTATATGCCAGGTTCGTATATTTAATTACATCAGTTGCTTGTTTGGAAAAATTGGACCTCTAATTTCCCAGTCTTACAAAAGACTATATACTCCCACTGTTAAGTAAAAGGAGAACAGACTACCCCATAACACAATGTTTGAATGTTATTACAGCTTTACAGACGCATTAATATAGCAACAAAAAGTTCCATCCAAAAAATTCAACCAGATACCAGATAACACAAGGAAAATGATGGATTATCTTATATCTTTGTGACATGAATCTCCTGTTATAGGTATCATATTAAGTTCTTATATTATAAACTTTTCTTCCTAAATGTCTTTTGGCATCACAAAGCAGGTGAATTTCTAGTAACTTTGATGAACCAACAACCATCAACCACAACCTTTTGACGTTTAGCCTCTATTATTTATACAGACTAAAAGTTACAGGAACACAGGAAAAAATTTCAAAAGATTCAGGTCAGAAAATCATTCAGAATATAGGAAAGGGTGAGAAAAGTGTCAAAATCAGAAAAATCTTCATAATTGCAAAATAAAAAGAAATATTGAAACGAATTCTCAATGATATAAACCTAAAAAATTTACACTAACAAAACTGAAAAATAAGACCACAAGAATTTCGTCTTTTACACCTGGAAAAACAAACCATTTCATAGGATTTTAATGGATTCTTCTATTCCCAGCATGACACAGACACAGATACAGTAAATTTCTAAATTAGCTATGTGATAGAAAGGATAACATGTCTAAATAAGCAACAACACGAGTATCCTTTCAATGTGTTCATTTCAACAAAAGAGAATCTCTTTCTACGCCATGGTATATCTCAACAAAGCATAAACTTAGCATATAATAGATTCTACAGTAAGACATACATTTACTTTTAGTATTATAAGATTTTAGCGATATCCTCGTACTCAACAGCTTTAAGAACTCTACCATCATAAACACCTTTCTCTATCTGCACCTTGGCACAAAACTTATCAGTATCCACTGCTAATAACCTGGCATTTAATCCGCGATATGCCCCATTCACAATCCGAACAAGGCCACCAATTTGTGGAATCACAGTCTCAAGCTCTTCTTGATCAACTCTCAAAACATGCTTACTCTCAAGCATTTCAATCTCCCCAACATATTTGTCAATCACTTTTCGCACAACCCCTTTTTGCTTATAATACCCCTTTTCAGCCAAAGCTTTACTCATAACCTTGACAATGATTCCATCACACAGCCAAAAGTCCTTCCTATTAATCTTCTCTTTCTTCTTCTCCTCCTCCCTAATCAAATCCTCCAACGCTGACCTACCACCACCTCCATTCTTCACGGAATTCCCACCACGTTTGCTTTTCTCATTCTTATCATCCTCTGCCTCATCAAACACCAACTTTGAGCTCTCCCATTTCTCCTTCGCCGCAGGTTTCAGCGAGGAAGATGACCCAAGTGCAAAACCAATCTTAACACCACCCTCCAATTTCAACTCCTTTGCAATCTCAACCTGTTGAGATTGATCAACCCCATTTTCCACAGGCACCGACTGCTCAGCCCTCTCAATTTGTCTCCTTATTTCCCTCTCTTGCTTTTCTTCCTCTACCATATCCGATCTAATCCTCTTATTCTTCAACCTTTCTTTCAAAAGGGTCTCCGAATCTCTATCTATATAAGTAATAAACCAACCCTTTGGGGTCTCCTCAACCTTACACTTGCCTATCCGCCCCAAGTACTTGACGAACTCGGTGAGCGTCGCCCACTCCGTAGAATTCATATGAACATGGTGTCGATCGTTGATGTACTCGTTGTAGACGACGGTGGCTGCGACGCGGCTGAAGCGATGGCTGCGCTTCATGTGTTCGAGGAAACTGGTCTCGAACTCTTCAGAATAGCCGTCGATGATCCGGTTGGGGTTTTGGCCGAAGACTTGCATCTGGCGCTGGTGACTCTCGCTCATGCAGTGGCATTTGAATCCGTTCTCGTCCCGACATTGCTTCTGGCACATCTGGCAGTACCATCGGAGCTTCTGGAGACCTTTGGCTTTGATGCGGTTAGCAATTGCCTTTGGTGTCAGAAAATCGTTCTTCCCCATTGAAAATTCACAACAATTTCAATCCAAATCTCAATCTAAAATACAAGTCTTCGGGAATTCGAATTGAGAACACTAATTCCCTCGAGAGAGAGAGAGAGAGGAATCGCGATTTTCCAGGATGGATTTCCGAAATTAACCCTAACCCTAATGATTCTCTTTTGGGGCAAAATCTTTGGGTACAACCAGGGGTTTTATTATTCTAAAACCTTAACAGCCGTAGAAGGGAAAAGGGAAAAAAAAAAAAAAAAAATTGTAACATTTTTATAGGAAAACACTATGTTACCTTCTTAAGGACACAGAATAATCCTTTATGTCATTATATTTTGCTGTCTATTATTTTTATAAGCTAGTTTAGAAATTTCATTTTTAATGTGCGGTGTTTATGTTTATCTTTTAATGTACTAAGTTTTGACGGAAAAATATATTAATTTATTGTATTATTATTAATTTATTGTAATATATTTATAGAGAAAATAACTCTACATGAATGAATCTCTATTAATAAATATTTTGTCTGTGATCTGATCACATTTTAAAAGGATATGAGATAATTATACTTGCTATTATATTTTGTTGTTTTTACACTCTCATGAACCGGCCTGAGAATCTCATGTCTGATGCAGAATGTTTATGTCCAGCTTTTAATATATATTGTATATGTCATGATGAAAAAATATACCAATTTATAGTATTATTATAAGTTTTTTGTAATATTTTTATAGAAAATACGAACTGTACACAAATGAATATCTAAAAGTAAACATTCTACATATAATCTGGTCACTCCACTCATAGAGACAGAGTGATTGTGTTTATCATTATGTTGTGATATTTTTTACTTTCCATAAAGCAGTTTGAAAATTTTGTATCACATATAGGATGATTAGGTCCATCTCTTAATGTATCCTACCAATTGTTATTATTTTTCTAAATGTACATCTTGTCCATAAAGCAATAAAAAAATGAACTTTGTGTACAAGGCAGAGGTTTTATGCCATACATCCGAAGTTTCAGCCACCCTTACACCGATGCATATAATTGCCAACATTTAACATATTGAGTATTATCAACATATGATGGAGTATTTGGTACTCTGATGTAGTGCATTATATTACTTGAAGAATTATGGTCAAGTTGAGTATCTAAGTCAATAATGGAGAAAAAATATTCATTTTTAGGAGTAAATTAACTATTTTTTTTTATAAACTGCAATTTATTAAAACCTAAAAGAGAAAGGCACAAAGAAGTGCCTATACAAAAGAAACCAACAGCGCCTCCCCATCAATACCAGAACAAAAGGTTGGGGGGTTTTCTGTCCAGGAATAACAATCAAAAAACATGTCTTACTCAAGATCAAAATAAAATTTTGCTAATCTATCTGCCAAAACATTGGCCTTTCTCGGACACCAGTTGAGATGCCAATTAAAAAGAATAAATTTTTGTTTAACAGCTAGCATTCGGTGTCTTGACTCCCAGATACATGGTTCCTCCTGAGAGGTGATCTGGTCCACCACACATTTTGCATCACTCCACCACTGCACCCTCGGCCACCCATAATTTTTCACAAGTTTGGCTGCCCAATCAAGGAGTAAATTAACTATGTATTACCATATATTAGCCAAAAAATGAGTACATTGTGGCCTAAATAATTTTAATTACTCATGAAAGAAAGCCATAATACATTTTTTTTACCAAGCTGAGTATTTGAGTCCATAATTGAGTAAACTATTTTCTTTAAGGAGTAAATTAACTATGTGTAAACATATATTAGCAAACAATGAGTACGTATTGGCCTAAATAAGTTTTATTACTCTTGAAATGATTATAACCTATAATACTTATTTATTACCAAGTTAAGTATTTACGTCCACAATATGGTAAAGCATTCTCTTAAAGAAGTAAATTACATGTCTATGGAGACTCAAAAAATCCCCCGGGGTTTCTAGACCTTCCATTTTGTCTTAGTACCGATGTGGGTTTTATCCAGCTTGGTGAGTAAAGCTCGGATCCTAATTGGTTTTTGATGGAGAATATACAACAAAAACTTTCAGCTCTTAATGACTCTCTCAGAAGTTTGAACCTGGAACAGGTAGAGGAATCATGAGCCATCGATTCAGACAAAATCCTAGTCGAAAAACTGCTAGCAACAAGAGCTTACAGGAGATTCACGGTTGCAGAAATTGTTACGAAGATTTGGAGACTAAGATGCCTAGTTAAAGTAGAAAAATTGAAAAAAAAATACCTTTAAATTCCAGTTTGGGTGTAAGGAAGACATATACCACATTTATCAAATCCGACCATGGTCCTTAGATGGAGCACACTTAATTTTTAAGATTTGGCAGGACAATAAGGTTTTCAGGGAAATACCATTCGATACCACTACCTTATGGTTACAAATTCACGGACTATCCCCTGCCATCATTCATAAAGGGATAGCAGAGAAAATCGGGAGCAGGGTCGACATCCTTCATATGGAGACGGTGAATAGAAGATGTGTGGTGGCCCATCAGTTTCTTTGGGTACGTGTGGATATTTCTTTAAAAAATCAAATCCCTGCATGATATTTCTATGAACGAGCATATAATGATGAATGATGGGTTCAGTTTAAGTATGAGCAGTTATCGAATTTCTGCTTAAGGTGTGGGTTTCTAGATCATGTTACTGAAAGGTGCCGATTCACCACACCAGCGACCATTACCTCTGCCGATGGAGTCACTGCAAAGGCTTATCGGCCATGGCTGAAGGTGGAAGTGGCCAGAATTGTTGATTTAGTGAACACTCCGATGGATGATGGTGATCAAAGAAAAAAATTCCAAAATAGGAAAAATCTTGAATTGGTGGTTTTTGACTAGGGTAACAACATATTTTCTGGTAAAAATCATGTAATGAGTCAGACCGAACAGGAAAAAAAAAAAGCCTTTTGAAGGAAATTCAGAACACGTGTAACATGTGTTTTGAACTGGATGCTCTGAACATTACTCTAAAGCGGCAATTATCAGGGGAAATGGAGAGGGTCAAAGCTGCCATGCTAAATCAAATCACGATTTCAAATAATGACCCCTAACTGCTAGCTAAATGGGCTTCAAAGGCCCTACACAACATAGCAATGTTCAATGTTCAAATGAGAGAAGATTTAGCAGGGCTTCAGCCTAACTAGTTGGTTGAGGTGGGTTTGGGCCCAGCTTACAGAGCTCAAGCATATAGGCAGAAAAAGAATTTAAACAAGACCAAAACAGGGCCCATAAAATGGGTAGTGGATATGGTAGAGATCAGCCCAAGAAAGAAATCGTGTAAGGTGTGTCCTAGGTCGAGGCAAGCTCTTTCTAGACCGGTTGAGGCTCTGAATAGGTTAATTGGGCCGGATGGAGTCTTGAATAGTCACATAGAAGGAATTGTAGAGCTAAGTGATTCTTTCCAAATTCAAACCAATTTCACCCAGAGGGTGCCTTATGCATAGCAATCTGTTGAGGAAGCCGAGTCGGTGTCTCCGATAAAGGTTTTCCAGGTGAGTAGGAAAGAGCCAGAAGATGGGGGCACTAAAAGTAGTGGCTAACACTAGAAGATAGAGGCTCATCAGAAAACCAGAGGTGATGGCAAAAGGATCCCTTTCGCCTTCTTAGTTATTCAGGGGCAGATACCTAAAGTTTATACTAGGGGCTAATCTTCCAGGGCTCACCAAGATTTTCCCTTGGCCGAGGAAGGGGGCCGAATCATGCCCTCTCCCTGCAGGTAAAAATTTCCTGGAATTGTAAGAGAGCTTGTAGCGTGTATACTTTCAATGATCTAAAAGCTCTGGTGAGAAATCATGCTTCACAAGGTATATTTCTGATCGAAACTAAAAGTAAGGAAGGGAGAATGCAGACAATAGCTATGATGTTAGGATTCACGAACTGTGAGGTGGTGGAAGCTCGGGGTCTGGAAGGAGGTTTGACTTTAATGTGGAACAAAGATTTGAAGATGAATTGTCTTTGGAAGACTGAGATACTAATTTGCTATTCGGTGAAGGAGGGTATCGGTGATAAAAATTGAAAGTTACTTGGGTGTTATGGCACTCTGTATAGATAGGAAAATGAGGACTTCTAGAGGAATCTCGAAAATATGGTTTCAAATTGGGAGGAGCCATGACTGCTTGTGGGAGACATCAATGATATTCTAAACAATAGAGATAAATTCGGGGGCAAGAATCTAGATAGACGACGATCTTTCCTAGGTGAGTTCATTCAGTCTGTGGGGGCAATTGATCTTAGTTTTATGAGGAAAATGTTTACTTGGGAGAACAGGCAGGTAGGAAATGCCTATATTAAAGAGAAATCAGATAGGTGTTTGGTGCACAAAAAATGGTTGAGCATGTTCAGTGATGCAACAGTGCAGCACTTAATGGCTGAAGTATCGGACCACATTCTCATTCTGCTTGATACAGCTGGGAGCAGGCGTTTTAGTAAAAGGCCTTTCAGGTACCTCGAAGCCTGGACATCAAATGAACGGAGCTGGGAGGTGGTGAAAATGGCTTGGGATCAATATATCAGAGGTGAGATGGAGTCTCATAGGATTTAGAGAAGGCTCAATGGCACCTCCAGAGCTCTCTGGGAATGGAACATATACAGTTTTGGGATAGCTCATGAACGCATTTAGGTTTTGGAAAAGGATCTAGAGGACCTTCGCTTTAATGGTAACGTCAATTTGGAACCTCTATTTCAGATGGAAGAAGAACTTAAAATTCATTGTGAAGCAGACATGAAGACATTGCTCGGCAGAAATCGAGGGAGTCAGGGATCGCTAAAGGGGATGGTAATAAGTAGTTTTTTCATTCTAGTGTGCTTAATCGTCATAGGAGAAATAAAATCCATACGGTTATTGATGGTAAAAGTTGGTTACATAATTCGACACAGATCATTAGTTATTTTTTGGACAATTTTAATGATGTTTTTTCCACGGATAGTCCAGACATTTCAGAGGACATTGGATATTTAGGGTTCGATCTGTTATTGATGGAGGAAAACAATAATCTAATGAAAATGCCTTCGGAGGAAGAAATTAAAGCATGCATTCAAGCTTTACACCCTCTCGAAAGCTCAGGTTTGGACGGATACCCCAAAATTTTCTTTCGTCACTATTAGGATAAAATCAAAATTTAGGTTTTTAAATCAATGCGGGAATGTTTCAGGATTGGGGAAGTTACAAAAGGGATGAACAAATCTTTTATTGTCATGATCCCTAAGGTGAAGCAAGCAATGAAATTTAGCCACTTCCGTCCGATTAGTTTATGCAATTTTATGTACAAGATAATTTCAAAGATTATCACTCTAAACCTGAAGGTGATACTACCTAAGATGGTATCCCCCAACCAGGGGGCTTTCATTGAAGGGAGGAGGATCGCGAACAAGACGGTGCTTGTGCATGAGCTTGTCCATAAAGTCAAAAAGTTCAAAGGGAAGAAGGGGTTGTTAATTGTAAAACTTAATCTAAAAAAAGCCTACGACAGGCTAGAATGTGTCTTTGTGGATAAGGTCCTGAAATGTTAGAGATTTCTTGGAGAGGTTTCGGAGATTGATTTTCAACTACCTGAGCTGTTACTTATAGTACTCTTATCAACGGAAGCAATGTGGGGGAAGTGGAACCGGCTCGAGGCTTAAGACAAGGGGATCATCTGTCCTCATATCTTTTCATTTTGTGCACTAACATTATGTCCAGATTATTGGAGGCTAACCCGGTAGTACAAGGTATAAAGGTGGGCCGAAATACTCCAGCTATAAGCCATCCTCTTTATGTTGATGACTTGTTGATGGCGGGAAGAAAAAATATGAGAAGTGCTAAAGCTTTTTGGGAGTGCTTTGATAAATTTTACTACTGGTTAGGGCAGAGCAAATGAATCAGGATAAATCAAGTATTTTTTTCGAATGGTTTGATCAAAAAAGGCAATATGCAGATTTCTGAGTTGTGGGGTCTCCAAGGAATGAAGGATAACTCCATTTATTTAATAAACACCCTGATAATGGTAAAAAATAGAAGAAAGAAATTCAACAAGCTCAAAGACAGAGTCCAAACCCCATTGGAAGGATGGCAAAGCAAGCTGCTTTCAAAGGCCGGCAAGGCCACTTTGATTAAAGCAGTGGTTCAGGATATCCTAGTTTATACTATGTCTACATTCAAAATCTCTAAAGGCAAATACAAAGACCTGTATTCCATGGTTAGACGCTTCTGGTGAGGAACCAAGCACGGGTCTAATAGGTACTTGGCCCTGAAATCGTGGAAGGATATTTGCCAAAGTAAAAAGAGGGGATGGCACGGTTTTAAGAGTTTTAAGGATATCAATTTTGCATTGTAATCCAAATTGGGTTGGTTCATGGCTAAAGGAGACAATAGACTCTGGATAGAAGTGCTGAGAATAAAATATTTGCAAGAAACCTCCTTTTTTGCATGTTACTAGAGGAAAGGGGACTCATCGGTTTGGAAAGGAATTTTGAGCACTCGGGAGGTTATCAGGCAGAGGGCTTGCTATAAAATTGGAAAGGCTGCCTAAGGTTGAGTTAAACTTGCCTCGGATCCAGGAGGGACCGGAAGCTGTTGATGTGGACAGGGTGGCTCATCTGCTCAACCAGGACCTAATGGCTTGAAACTCGAGTATTCTAGAGGCTCTATTTAATAGTGAAGTAGCTTTGGCTATTTCTAAGCAGGAACTCCTCTTGATTAGTTGTGAGGACAGACTATGTTGGATAGCGGTTAAGAACGGAAAGTTTTCGTTTAAGAGTTGTTTTGAAGTTATTCAAGGTTTAGAAGTAACTCAGAAGAAAGATAGGTTTTTGGGGGCTCATTTGGGGATCTTTTATCCATGAGAGGTTAAAAATCTTTCTTTGGCACCTTGTTACGGATGTGCTTCCCACTAGGAAGATCTTGGCAAACCGAATGAGGGAGGGGATACTATTTTTGGAGCCTACGGTCAGGAGGAGGAGGATATGATACATCATTTTATGAAATGCTCGATGGCAAAAGCCCTTATCTTTACTAGCAAATGGGGTTTTCTTCTTGATGGACTTGCCATGGACAACATCAAGGATGTTATCAAGCAACTGTGTGCTGCCAGCAGCAGAGCTAAGTATACCCCCCAGTTATTGATTGTGACTTGTTTTTGGTACTCAATGTGGTCCTTGAGGAATGAGTTGTTTTTTTATGGCAGTTTTGATTTGCAAGTGGCAATTAGGAAGTTTGAGAGCTCGGTGGATGAGTTTCTGACTATTGAAAAGGGGGTTTTGAAAACTCTTAGTGGCAATGTTTTGAGTTCGTGGAGGCCACCTTGCCCTCGTAGGCTGTCTATTAATGTGGATGCCTCGGTGGGGGGTGGCCAGTGTGCTTGAGCTATGATTTTCAGGAACCACTTGGGGAAACTGATCTACTTTGCTTCTTGGTGGAGGGAAGATCAATCCTTTCAGTTGGCCGAACACAAAGCCCTTGTTTCGGCAGCTAAGATAGCAATGGCTATTGGTTGGTTTGAGGTGGACTAGAAATCGAATGCACAAGTGGTCATTAATCAGGTGATCAATAGTATCAAGCCTGCGGGGTGGGAGACCATGAACAAAATTCTTTTTCTGCAACATCTCTCCAAAGATTCCAAAGGATGGTTCTATGAATGGATCCTTCAATCTGTCAATTGTGTGCTGATGCTGCTGCAAAGTGGGCTAGGATGCATAAATGTATCGTTTCTACTTTTGACTGCTTTGCTGCTGTTATCTTTCTTTTTATTTTGGTCCTTAGGGCCATGTTCTCCTATCGTTTGTAAGCTGCTTGCAGCTCTTTTTGTGCTCTTATGAAAGTAAGTTTTTTCACCAAAAAAAAAAATTAACCATGTGTTGTAATATTAGCCAAGAATGAATACATATTGGCCTAAATATGTTTTATTACTCCTGAAAGGATTATGATCCATAATACTTAATTATGATCAAATTAAGTATTTAAGTCCATTATGGAGTAATATTTTCTCTTTTAAAAGTAAATAACCATAATGTATAATGTTGACCAAATTGAGTATTTGTTTATCTATATGAAGTATTGTTGTCCTAATCAAAGTATTTTCTATGCATATTGAAGTATATCTTGTTCATATAAAGTATATTATGGAGTAACGCTTAAACATTGGATGGGATATGTACATTTTGTTATTCAAATTGTTAACCCTGAATTGTACGTGGGATTCTCGTTCCTAACATACAGAGTTATTAATACAATATATTTTTATAATATACCAGTTTTGTGTCACGCCGTAAAATCAATCTGGGATCTTCTAAATTGACACGGGGTGGTGATCGCTACCTAGCGACGTGGTGCCCTCAGATGAAACATTTTTCTCCTTGAGATTCAACACGCCTACCATAACATATAACTTGCAACTTGATTTACTTTTTTTCCCATTGCCTATGCCACATGTCACTTAGAAAAAAAAAGGAAGTTGATTATGGGGTTGAGGTAAACACATTTTCTTTCTAAAGTGTCATGCGAATAGGGGTGTACATGGATTGGGTTGGCCGAATTTAAAAAAAAAAAAATCAACCCAATCTATTGAGCATGGGTTTTTTAGATAGTAACCCAACCCGAATAGAGTAATAAACCCAATCCAACCCAACCCATAGAGTGCGGGTTGGGTTGGTAAGGTTGATCGGCTCAATTTATCTTTAATTTAGTCAAAATTAATTTTTTAATAAATTAAATTTTAATCAATAATTTAACTTCATTCATCTTTATTTTTGCAAAAATAAATTGCATGAACTATTATAATGCAAAAAACTACAAAAACAATTCATATCCAACTGATTAAAATTAGTATATATTAAACAACATTAATTTGATTAATTAAATAAAATTAATTACCCCCGGTCACAGTAAATAAAATTGATTAAATATTAGTATATATTTCTTTGTTCAGGTCACAGAAAAGTTGCAAGAAAGCAATATCATTTTCAGGTTCTCCATATTAGATTGGTTGCAACAATTTAGCATAAAAACAAATACTCGAGACATCAAATTCTTATTAGATTTTTTATATATCAATTAACGAGACATTGTTTACAGGTTGTCCAAATCAGAAAAAAATTCATTCATTCATTCTTTCACTCACATCCTTTTAATTATGAGTTTAACAAGAAAAATAAATTGTTTTATGACATCACTGGGATGCATTTCGGAAGTAAAAAAACATTAGCAGAGTATGCACATTTTTTGAAAAAAAAATAATAAAAAAATCACAAATTTACTTATCTTTTCAGTATAATAAACAAAAATCACAAATAGAAAATTAAAAATTCAGTCACACAGAGAGAGAGAGAGAGAGAGAGATTTTTTTTTTAATATATACGGGTTGGATCGGGTTAATTGGATTTTTTATCACCCAATCTAACCCGAAGTCAGCGAGTTAGATATCATCAAACCCAACCCAACCCAATCTAAAAATTCAAATTTTCCAATAGATTGTATTAGGTTGGATCGACCATATTGGATAGGGTTGACGGGTTTTTATACACCTCTACGTGCAAATCAAGTTTTGATTAGGCATTAGTTATCAAAAAGTTTGATTACAAATTACAATGTAATAACTTTAATAACAATTTGAAGCACCACTTTGATTCACCAACATATTATTTTTTCTTTTAATCTTATATTAAATTTAATTTTATCCGTTTCCTTCCGTTTCTAGCTATTATTTTTCTTTTTAAGAATAATACGTAATTTAAAAGTGGATTTCACTTTAAAAAAAAATGAAGGGGAAAAATATTTACATTTTGCAGTTTTTTTTTTTTTTTTTAAATATATATAGGAATTATTTCACTTTTCTTTTCCTTATTTCTATTGCGCAAAGTTCTAATATAAAATATGTGATTTTTTATTTTTTTTATGCAATACTTACTTGATGATTGTTCATCGTTTCTGCAGAACACCTTTAACCATGCTTTTACTTCGTTTTTGGTAAAATCATACTTCTACGTTGGTGACTGAGGGAGGATTCGACATGAGTTTATACCACCACCAAACTTTAGGGCACTGCTATCTATGGACAATGTAGGTGAAAAAATGATAAAGCATAACTGCCGAAGTACAAATGTGACTCATTTAGCATTGCAGAAGCCTAAAAATATTATGAATCTTAAATACATGCAACAATTTCACGAATAATTTAGATTTAGATATTATAAATTTTGTTGATTCTACATATATAAAAAAATTGAAATAATTCAAAATATAATTCAAAAACAACTATCTTTAACGATCCCAAAGCTATTATATATAAGCAACATAAAGCATAAAAAACAGAAACAAAATTAAAATACTAAAAGTATTCAAAGAAAATAATAAAAAAGAAAGCAACAATTTCTTTATTTTCTAATCTCTTAATTTCCTAATTAAACTAACTACTAATTAATTAAAATAAATAAAATAATATCTAATAGTTTTTAAATTAAAATTAACATTTAAACTTAAATTGTAACAAATAATATTTTACTATAAATGAAATACATAGAATCAAATCTTTTCCCACTTTCAGTTGATAAAAGAAATACATGTCAAACTGGAAATAATTTTTTACAGAGCCCACCAAGAGCATAGCAGAAAATTACTATGTTCTCTGCCATGAGTCTGGCTGGTGGGTTTAAACAACATAGAAAACTCTTTTTCGTGCCCAAAAATCTAAGAGAAGTCAGCTGGTATATATAATTTTGAATCCATTATATACTAGCAGCTTTATAAGACATGCTTTCAAGCAATAACAACTTGCACACTTGTTTCTGTTCTGCAGAAAAATAAACAAATGAATAATATTTAATCACTGTTACCATATACCCTACATAGTCATGGATCACAAACGGCAGAAACAGTGAACTTGATACACATTTAAACCATGTAGCATCTGATAATGTTTCCATTTTATATGCCAAATCTTAAGACAGTTTTCTGCTGAATACCACCAGCACATCTCCAAATGTTTGAGTCAATTTGGTGAGGGTCTGTGAAAACACGTGACATATCTTCCAATGACGTTTTTTATGGGAAGGGGTCCCCTGTTCATTAATTAGACATGGATATTAAAGATTTATCTATGAGAAAACGAATAGAGCAGAATCGAGTAACAAGTTCCGTAATAAAATGTTGAATTAGAATATTAAGTACATAGCTCTAATATCCCTCTAAAAAGTCTTTCTTATGATATATGAACACCTGACAAGGGGAAATTAAATGAGAATACTTACCAACAATGGGAATCATAGCTTTTATTACGGTTGTCACCCAACACATAAACATGGCCTTTAGGCACATACTGCAAAGCAAATCCCAGAAAAGCTAAAATTAGTTAGAAAACAGCAAAAGCAGATTGTAGCCCCTGAGATATACTAATAAGAATGGCGAATGATAGGATAAACCAAAGGCATACAATGAACCAAAACTAAAATGATCGGGTATCCTGATGATATGCCATGTCAACAATAGGGAAGTACACCAGATACTTCATGTTCTACCCCAAAGAGGAAAACATATTGTATATCATATATATTGATCATTTTTCATTAGCACTACCTACAAATTTGCTCATACAACATTCTGCGTGCAGAGAAAATACTTGAAAATAGTGTACTCAAATGAAAAAGATAAAGTGAGAGCTCACAGTTTCAGTTGACACATATGTCGGTGGCTCTGCTATAAAATCTTCATTCTTTGCAATTCCGTTGACATAGAGTGATCCATGATTAATCTACAAGATGTTGGAGGAAAATATGCATTAAAAGAGCCTGACATTTTTGTTCTCCTATTGGCTTTTGTGAACAGGTATGAATGATAAGCAACAGATGAAAATAAATGTTGAACTTCACACAGTTGTTTGACATGAAGTGAAAATAGCCATACTTCAACCAAGTCCCCTGCTTTGGCAACAATTCTCTTTATGAACACATTTTGTTCCCCATCTCCAGGGTTCTATAGACAAACAAAAAATGCAATAAGATTTGTGTAAAAGAATTTCTGGACGTGCTAGTAAATTCTAGACAATAGCAACAAACCTGTGTTGGGTCCCAGAATGTTACAATATCATTTATTGCAGGACTTCGAATGTAGTACGAGGCCTGGAGAGGTTATCATATGATGATACTGTTAGTCATGATAAGTAGAAATTGCGAAAATGGCAAAATCAAGCGGGTTGATTGTTGTTAACAATTACATCATAACCATAGTCTAAAGCTATTGTATGGAACAAAAGATTTAGAAGTTTGAACTTCAACAATTAAAGTTCAGGGAAAAGAAATGCCTGAGCTTTTCAGAGCCTTACTAAGAACACTGAAAATAGCTTGGAGGAGAAATGGTATGAGCTATGGCAAGCCATGGTTCCCCACAAATGAACCTACATTGCAGTTTTTATACCATTTTAACAGACTAATAGAAATTCACAAGTTGAACGTGACAAAATCTTGATAAATTAGCAAAGCCATTCTAACCTATTGGTTTTTTATTTTTATTTAAAATAAAAAATAAAAAAAATCAGTTATTGTTCTGGGCATAAGGATGATTGTCAGTGGAACTTGTTGGATTTTCCCATCATTAATTCTCCAATTTAAGTTAAGATATAACTTGCAGTTAGAAAAATGGTATACACATTTATCTCTCGAATCGCTTATTTATGTAACATTCAGTTTTGCTGATGACTGCTTATCATTCAAAAGACTATTACTACCTGCATAATAAATAAATATATTCAATCTCCTTTTATGAATACTATTGTACTTTTGAACTTAAAGGAAACAAGCACAACATATGGATTGGAGGATAAAATATTAGACACAACTAAAGCCAGGGATCAATCATGAATAAGGATAACCAGAGAAATCTTTGGAAGTCCTTGTGCAAGAGACACTGCCATGTACTACTTACTCCAGAACAAAGACAATCAACAGAGGAAAAGGCTATTCAAAACATTCCAATTTAATAGTAAGACTTCCACACTTATAATAAAAGGAACATGCCTATTGTTATAAATCTCTTATGGTAAATAGGAGACCACACTACCTCTAACTCATTGCATGTTGTTACAGTTTTATCAGATACATTAAATATAACAACAAAAAGCTCCATCCTGCAAACACAATCTTTACATACCATGTACACTTATAGTTGTACCCTCTTCCTTAAAATACCTGATAGACCTGACGAAAATGATAAATTATTTTATGCCTTCGTTGAACGACTCTGATGTTATAGATTATCCTAAATTACATAATTTTCTTCCTAAATGACTTTTGGCATCTCAAAGCAGTTGAGTTTCTTTTCATTTTGATGGACCAACAACCAGTAACTTTTAATGTTTAGGCCTGATTATTTAGACAGACTACAAGTTACAGTAATAATGGAAAAAATTTCAAAAAGCAGTTGAAAAAATCATTTAACACATAGGAAAGGGTGAGAAAAGGGTCAAAATCAGAAATATCTTCAGGAAATTCTGAATCATATAAACCTACAAGTTTCACACTAAGAGAATTGAATAATAAGTCCACTAGCATCTCATCTTTTTTACTTGAAAAAAAAGTAAACCATTTCATTAGATTTCAATAGATTTTTCTCTTCGCAGTACAGCATAGACACAGTACAAATTGTGGCTACCTCATTAAGATGCTTACAAAAACAGAGTTTAAACAGATCAACAACGTCATAATGGGCTATGTAAAAATTTAACACCTAAATAAGCAACCATTTCCGCGTTTAAGAATCCCTTACTACACCAAACATCTCCTGCATGGAAATCAGGCTTACTTAGCAATGATATATCTCAACAAAGCATAAAATTAACAACCAAAAAAATATAAGTTCCACAGGAAGACACTACCAGTCTTTCAAGCATAAAAGACAAAAAAAAAAAAAAAAACAAAAACAAAAACAAAAAACAAAAACTAGCATTTACTTTTTGTATCATAAGCTATATGACTTGGATAGCTAACCCCATTACTGCTTTCCAGGAAACTAATCTACAAGGTTTAGATACATAAAAATTACAAATATATTCGACAAACTTATAAAGGAACAGAAAAAAAAAAGTTAACCAAAATCGCAAGCCGAATTACAATCAAAGGCCAAACCCTATAAACTAATAAAGGAAAAAGAATTGCAAAGCAATTAAACCAGAAGATGACAAAAAAAAAAAAAGATTCAGCCGTTTACCTTTTCGACAATGATTCTATCTCCAACACTAAGAGTTGGGTACATAGAAGAAGAGGGTATGAAGCGAATCTCTGAAAGCATAGACCACAAAAGAAACATCACCAAGAGTCTCATAACCCCATCAAAACCTGGCCACCGAAGAAACCCCCAACTCTGGCAAGGCATCCACTGCAGCGAAGTGTATGTAATTAGCAACTGGTACAATGCACAGGGTCTTAAGAAGCTCATTTCTCAGATCGTAGGAGTAACAGAAAAAATACGATGCGATCGGACAGAAACAAGAAGAAGATGAGAAAGAAAGATTGGAATTCGAAGAGGGTTTTTAATTTATGGGGTTCAAGTTGAGAGTTCCTGAAAGCAATAGGTTGGGTTTCATGGTCTGCGAAGTCTAAGAAACAGAGAGGAAAAGAGGAAATGGGTCAGTAGCAGGAAAGGTTGGAAGGGGTTGAGATCGCCATGGGAGACTCTTTAGCGAGCTCCGGAACGGAAAGAAAAGGAAGAGAGAAATGGTGGAAATGGAAGTGTATATAGTCGGTGAGAGAACTTTCTTGCTGAGTAAGTTTTCAATAGTGAAGGCTTATGACTTGCTTCGAAGTTGCCACGTTGACTGCGATAGACTAGGCTTATGATAATTATCTCGATGGTTGTAATGTTTTTGTTATAATTTGTACAGAACTATAGATTTACATTTTGGATTTGCGTTCAGCTGATACTCATACTTCATTATCCTACAATAAATTCATACTTCTACCGTATCCAGTCTTTGACTATTTTTGTTTTGATTGTAAAATAAATAAATTGAAGTAATTTATTTGTCCTAAATTCAGAACTTTTGATTCTCAGACAGTACCAATCCCAATGCAAGGTTAAAAATACACCTTAACATTAATTTGTTCTTAACAAAAATAAAATAAAAAAACATAGTGGAATAACTTTCTGAACAAAGTGGAGTCAGAAAGAAATGTACATTTTCTTTTGGTGAAATAGAAAGAAATGTACATTAAGCTTTATGAGCTCCTACTGAGTATATTAATCTCTTCTTACTGGCTATCTTTAGCATTCATTGTTTCTTGATCTGAATCGACCAACACTTTCTCTTTCACTCTTTATTGTTCGAGATCTTTCATGTCCAATTCTCTTTTAATTGATGGTATTCATCACATATATCTAGCCTATCATTTGCATTTGATGGTATTCAGGCCATTGTTGAATTTTAATAAATATATTATGAGATAATATACATAAATACAGTGAATAAATTATTATCTCATTCAGATTTCAAGTTATTCAATAGCACGTATCAACATATCGTTCACTATAATCTGTCATTGATTCCTAATTAATGTAAAGCCTACAAAACAATAAACATATTATAAAGACCACTATGAAATCAACCCTCTCAACCATTTACTTTTTTTCATTAGATTAAAAATAATACGTATATCTAAAACAATGGTCATTATTTCATATTTATAACCTACACAAAATAATAATATAAATAATAATAATAATAATATATAAAAATAAAGATGAGTTCAAATTCTAATAGAGTTCTACTGAGAAAGAGACATCATGTTTCTTTGGTCTAATGGGCCCACCAAATAATAAAGAGAAAGTGATTTCAATGGGCCTTATTGCTATAAATTAAACAATGTGTATAATCTCATTATTGGAAACATCGAAGTCCAGTAAGTGAGTCCACTTGATAATGCTCAGTCTACATAATTATTCTAACAATCTCCTACTTGGACGACATAATCATCAACTATAAATTAATACTCACTTACCTCAGAATCTCACACACAAATTATCATTTCAGTTAAGCATATAGCATACCGACAGGGTACAACAATACACATAACCTAGATTTCATAGATTTAATATAAGTAAATCTCAAATAATAACCATCATCATTTTAATTATACATATAGTGTATCGACATGACACAACAATATACACAGTCTAGGTGCTAGAGATTTACAACAGCACAAGTGAATCAAACAAACACATTTACAGATATCAAACATCTCAAACAGTTCTATTTTAAGGAATCATCATACCATATGTGTGTGCATATTTATATATAATAATAATGATCCACTTCTATGCATGTATTGCTCAACAAGGCAATACTATATAACCAATAACATATTCAACAATGCAGATTACAATACTCTCACTAACCAAATGCAGTCTCAACTGCTCAATACTCTCATCTAGGATACATGCTCATGAATGATGCTTACAAGCAAGGTTTTGGTTAGTGAATATGTCAACATGTTATAAATTCACGTGTATACATTAAAATTAAGGTCCTTACCACTTTCTCATTCACTTTATATACATATGTATAATTTCACATCGATATATTTGACTCAAGATTTATTCTTAATATTATTGGAGAAAGTTACTGTTGCAGAATTATTACAGTACATCTTTATTAGTCTTACAATGGCGTCAACAACTCCTAGAACATACACAAAATTTTGCAGTCAAATCATCTTAATGATTGCCTCAAAACACGCAACATATACTCTGCTTCTATAACTAAGGATGCTACTAGAGTCTGCTTGAAAACTTTTCAAGACATAGCTCCTTATGCCATGATACAACATATCTAGTAGTGGAACTCATATCATCCACGCAGCCAATATAATCAGAATCACAATTGCTAACCACATCAAGTGAGTTAGTGCGCTGATTTGTCAACATATAATCTTTTAAACATGAAAATATCTTAATACATTTTTGGCTACTTACTTACACAAAGACTGAGATTACTCAAATGCCTACTAAGCACACTTACAACAAAAATATCAAATTGTGCGCTCATTTGAATACAACAAATTCACAATAATAACAACATATGCAATATTTGAAACCATTTTCCATTTAACATCTTCTCATTTCCATCCTTGGAAAAATAACCCTTAGAAAATTTGTCACTTTTCGCAGTCGAAACCTTACCAGGAGAAGAGTTAACCATATCTTAAAAAAAATTTATATCCAAAAAACATATAATGCCTTATCAAGAATCTCCATATCCAAACATTGATTAAATAACATTAAATATTTCTCCATAAATAGGTCAAAACTATTGGACATAAAAAGTATGTTACTAAACACACTAAAACATAAACCTAAAACATCTACTGTATTGATCCATGTCAAAATTATTGGATGCAACTAGTATGTCATCACAAACAAACCATAAATATGAGGTCACTCTCACTGATCCTCTACAACATTCTTCAATAAATTATTATGGCGTCGTCTTCAAACATATATATATCACTGTATCAAGGCTTGTTCAATCCATAAATTGACTTATTGAGCACACAAAGAAAATATTTATTCCTTACCTTTTGGAAGCTAACTTGTTATACCATTCAAATGTATTTACATAGATTTCCATTTAAACAATGCAGTTCTGACATTTAACATATGCAACTCCTCATCTTGTCTAAATCTTTAGCCATAAATCTCAGTCTTAAACTTTTCAACTTAACCATTGGAGACAAGTTTAGTATGAAAAATTCATATTCAACCAATATATTTGCATTATAGTGACAATTTAACTACCTTATGTACCATAAATATCACATTATCAATCATCACATCTAATTCAAAAAACTAGATTGCAAAATACTTATAAGACTAGTAATGTACCATTTATTATTTATCCTTCAATCTCTTTTTCCAAAACAAATATGACTGAGATATTTACTTCGCAGCAGAGAAAAATTATCCTCAATTATCACATATTCAATAGTAATTATAAAAACAACCACAATATTGAACAATTCAAGTGTATACAAAATGCCTCATGAAAATGCTTATCCAATAAAAATAATTTTTTAATTCAAGAAATACCACTTTGATACCAAAATGAAAAAACTAGGGTTATTAACACCAGAGGTAGCTGAACTATATCGGGTTTTACAAACGGGTACCTAAACTTTTTTTTTTGTTTGCATTTGAGTACCTAAACTCGCAAAAATGTTGCATTGTTAGTACCTACGTCCTTTTCCGTCCAAAAACTCCGTTAAATGCACGTGTGTTGCACTTGATGAACTGTAATTCGTGTTATTTCAGTAATTTTGATTAATTTTTTTAAAAATTTTCAAAGGAAATTTGTGTTTTTTCATGTTATATTTTGCTGTGTGATTCAAAATGATAGAATATTGTATGATTAAATTGAGAAAATAATTAGAATTTTCACAAAAAAAAGGTGCAAATTGAAGTTTGAGTTGAGTTTCAATTTATGGTAGTTTTTATGAAAAATTGACCATTGGGCTTCGTTGAGAATGAAGATACGAAGCCAATGGGACAAATTTTGCCAACAATGGTGGTCGGAATCATAAAATTCTGACGGGCAACCCAGTTCAGTGAAACGAGTCGACCCACAACCCATCTCAAGGTTGGGGACGACCCAAAACGACGCTGTTTTTGTGATATCAAAATGACATCATTTTGCTTCTTTTATTATTATATGAAACAAACATTAATAAAACGACGGCGTTTTGATCTCACAAAAACGGCGCCGTTTTGGGTCATCCCCAACCTTGAGACAGATTGTGGGTCGACCCGTTTCACTGAACTGGGTCTTGTTTTGCCTGTCGGAATTTTATGATTCCGACCACCATTTTTGGCAAAATTTGTCCCATTGGCTTCGTATTTTCATTCTCGACGAAGCCCAATGGTCAATTTTTCATAAAAACTACCATAAATTGAAATCCAACTCAAACTTCAATTTGCACGGGTTTTGAATTCTTTTGTAAAAATTCTAATTATTTTCTCAATTTAATCATACAATATTCTAACATTTTGAATCACACAGCAAAATATAACATGAAAAAACACAAATTTCCTCTTAAAAATTTTAAAAAAATTAATCAAATTGTTTTTTTTTTTAAATTTATTGTTCATCACAAAAATTAATCAAAATTACTGAAAAAATATGAATTACTGTTCATCACGTGCAACACACGTGCATTTAACGGGATTTTTGGACAGAAAAGGATGTAGGTACTAACGGTGCAACACTTTTGCAAGTTTAGGTACTCAAATGCAAAAAAAAAAANAAAAAAAAAAAAAAAAAAAAAAAGTTTAAGTATCCGTTTGTAAAACCCGATATAGTTTAAGTACCTTCGGTGTTAATAATCTAAAAAAATATAATCATTTATATTAAAAAATAAAATAGAAGTCAACTAACATCATCAACAGTATATAAGAAACTTCAACCATCATTCATAAATATCAATATTCACTCAAGGTTGATTGGTCTCTTCAAACTTGTTGATTTCTTTATCAAAGCATTTTGATTTGCCTTCTATTACCAATATCACGATCTTTTGTTCCAAAAAATACTCAACTCGTTGAGTATTGTAACTTGATTCAACTCCAAGTTAAAATATCCTCGTATTACCAACTTTATTACACATAGAAAAAAAATATCAATTTAGCGACAATGCTTACCATTTATATCAAACTTGGCAAATATTATACCAATTTTCATAAAAACTTATAGGCATTGGCAACTTCAATGACTCTTTAACACATATGATTCATATAATGCTCTAATATCATCAGTAACAGTTGTTTAAAAAATCTCAATTTTCACACAACTTTCTAGCCTTGCAGTGGTTTAATTAAAAGCCTTCTTCGGTAGAATTATTCTCCAAACTTAAATCAATTTCAACTAAAATCAAATTCGACAGAGTCTTATATATCACAACAAACCTCATTAAACAATCATGGCAAATATAGACATAATATTTTTGGAATGCTCACAGCTGCAGAAATGACAAATATCAACAACTTGCACATCTCAACATAATCATGCATTAGCTCATTTTTCAACCTCCAATATATATATTTTTTTCCTTTAAAAAAAATAAATTGCTAGGGCTCTCTGAGCAATAATAATAAATTAAACACCACAACTAAATGCATTGAACCAGTTACCGACAAGGTAAACAAGACCCTAAAGTTCATGGCATTTAGCTAACTTTCTTCACTAATCTAAGCATCCTACCAAGTAATTAAGCCACCAACAAGTACCCGCATGGACCTTAGTATCAATTCATTTTGGGAGAAAATACATTGACAATTTTATGATATAGGCAAGCTAAGTCTTGTGATTGGCATGTACTTAAACATCCTATACCACTATGTCAAATTCATATAAACATTACTACATTGACAATTTCATGATATAGGCAAGTTAAGTCTCACGACAGGCAAGTACTTAATATCCTATACCACTATGTCAATTTTAAATAAAAAAAAAGTATTTAAACAATTTTATAATATGGAAAAAATAAGTTTCATAAAATAAGTACTAAATTTCATGACAATTTCATAGTTTAGACATGTCAAATCTTTTGAGAGACAATAATTTAATCATTCTTCACTACTATGTCAAAAATTTGACACAACATCCAATTAAGGGCATGCAATTAAAATTACTTTAAAAAAAAGAATTTTTTTAAAAAATAAAATAAATTGAGAAAAAAAATATTTTGCCCACTAACAGAATATTTTACAACACTACTATGTCATTTTTAACATATAATTATTAACAGAATAATAATAATAAAATAACATAAAATAAATAAATAAAATTCTAGTTTTTTTTTTACTTGCTGACGTCAGCATGATGTCAGTGTATGCAAGTCGTACGGTCACCACGGACCCATGTCGTTTGGTTCATCTCCTCCACCTTGTTTCTGAAGGCGGGTCAGGTTGGTGGGTTGCACGACCTGTGTAGTCAACCCACCTGGAAAATCCTTGTCTGGCCACTATTTTCATTTTCGGTTACTAGGTTTTACTCACCATTAATGATCCGGTTGTTTTCCATCATTGATTCGGCCAATAGTGTCCCAAAAAATAAAGTACAATAAAAAATATGCATATATTTTCAAAAATTCAAAGGAAAAAGAAAAATCGTGATTTACATGCTTTTAGGCAAAATTGAATCAATTTAAAAGCACGAAGAGATATCATAGAGCAAAATCCAATATGCAATTTTAATTTAAAACGAAAACTTCGAGTCAGATAAAAAAAAAAATAATCCGTAATAAAACTAAAAAATAAAAAACAAACTGAGCAATATACATATCGAATTAATCCAATCTTAAGCCATCAATCTAATCGTAGAACATCAATTAGCAATAGCAACTATAAGATTCAATCAAAAACGTTCAATTGAACAATTATTAATTATCAAAATCACAATCGGTTTAACAATCTGAAAATAAAATAAAAATATATATATATGGTCAATTGAATACACATGAACAAACTCTAATACCATTATTGAAATTTAATAAATATATTATGAGATAATATACATAAATACAGCGGATAAAATATTATCTCATTCAGATATCATGTTATTCAATAGCACGTATCAACATACCGTTCACCATAATCTGTCATTGATTCCCAATTAATGTAGAGCCTACAAAACAATAAACATGTTATAGAGATCATTATGAAACCAACCCTTTCAACTCTTTACTCTTTCTCATTAGGTTAAAAATAATACGTATATCTAAAACAATGGTCATCATCTCATATTTATAACTTATACAAAATAATAATATAAATAATAATAATAATAATAATATATAAAAATATAGATGAGTCCAAATTCTAATAGGATTCTACTGAGAAAGAGACATCATGTTCTTTTGGTCTAATAGGTCTACCAAAGGATAAAGAGATAATGATTTCAATGGTCTTCATTATTATAAATTAAACAATGTGTCTAATCTAATTATTGGAAACATCAAAGAGTGAGTCCACTTGATTATATATAATCCATATAATTTATTCTAACAGCCATTGCTATAACTTTGTAGGCACCAGAAATGTTGTTATTAAAATTTAAATGTGTGGACCGCTAATAATTATGTCTCATTTATAATAGTTTATTTTTATTAGTAATAAGACTGAGTTTGGTTACTAACTTTTGTAGAAAAGTTTATTGGCAAACTCTTTCCATAATACTTTAGTCGGCCCATTAAACTAAAAGATCTAATATTTCATAAAAATTCAGTTGATTTATCTCTAATTTATAAATATGAATGAATCATGTGACTAGCACATGACTGATGTCTGCTAGAGTTACTATAGTTTTTATTACTTGTTTGTAATGGATAAAATTTAAGAGAATAGGTTGAAGATTGTTGTTTTCATTGGTATTATTTTTTTTTTTTACAGGTAAAAGAGTAACCTTATTTAGATCATCATCAATATATAAAAGTAAGTAGCTAGGAAAAAATTTCAAGGGATAATTTTACAAACATCCCCTGACTTTTAGTATAATATCAAATTAGACCTCCAGGTTCCGTATAATTCAAAAACACCCCTTACACTGTGAAAAATCAGTAACTCTGACTGTGTCAGAGTGCTAAATGACATAAATACCCTTATCCGAATAAAATAATAATAAATCTAAATTTAAATTGGTTTTTAATAAAATAATAATAAATCTAACCCCCCCTTCCTCCGACTGCCCCATCCCCCTTCCCCCGACTACCCCCTCCCCCTCCCCTGACTGCACGCCTCCCCCTCGCCCCCAATCTCTCTCATTCGGCCCCCCCTCCCCTCTCTCGACTGCCCCCTCCCC
>QANX01004662.1:48228-117454 GCA_003254975.1 Ochetophila trinervis
TTTTTTTTTTTTTTTTTTTTTTCTGGAATTATTTATTTCGAAATGAAATTGGCGCAGGGAAGTGCATACCTATTACAAGGGGGGTGAAATTTATCAACAGCACATAAATGAAGCTCTTGACCGGAGAATGGGTAATTTTACATTCTTTTTGCCCAATTCCATATGTTTAGATTTACTAAGCTTAGATTCTATAAGGCAATGATTGGAGTACCTGCCTTTCAACAAACAGCCAGATTGCTTATGCGCTACTCCAGGAGGTTGAGATTGGATTAGATGAATGAGAGTTTTGGCATCGCAAACGAAGGTCAAGCTGAGAAGGTAGGCAAAGGCCTTTGCAAAAACCCCCAACCGCCATGAACACAATCTTACTTGGATTCCCACCCATACAATTTTCCTTTCCCCGCCCATTTCATTTTCCTCCTAATTACTTCCCATCAATTCAATTGCATGAAAGTTAATCAAAGTAATTGTATCTTCTAAAACTTTTCTTAATTTCTCCTCCATTAGGGCCTGCAACATTTTTCAAAAGCTTAGGGGCATGGGATAATCAGGGGATGTTGAAAACAATCAATGAATCCCACTGTAAAATTATATTCTTACATGAAGTTTGAACAATCCAAATTTACACTCGACCTTAGAAACAACAACGAATGCTTAAGATTCTAAAACTCGACCTTAGAAACAACAACGAATGCTTAAGATTCTAAATCTTTTTTCCTGACAAATCTATTTATGTATAATTATTGGCACATTATGATCTACTTAATTAGTTTCCAACTTGGCATCACTTATTTCTCACAAATCATAGGCTAAGTAAACTCTCAATTGCTCTCATTCCATTTTATTATTCGTTTGATCTCAAACAAATTTTTAAATAAACACTTTACCTTTCTAAACAATACTATACTACCTCCACAAAATTCCAACTACTTCAAAAGAAAAAATCTAAAATAGGCTGGTGTAAAGTTGTAAATTGTAATAAAATCCCTTGTTCCATTGAAATTCAAGCACAGTGGACATTCAAACAAAAGATATACACATATACATAGATATATATATATATATAGAGAGAGAGAGAGAGGGAGAGACCAAATTTCAGATAACTAGAGGAATTCACAAGAAGAAAAAAACGAAAACAGAAATGGAATGGAAATCCATACGATCTTTTAGCAAGTAAAAACTCAAACGAAAAACAATAATAATTTAAAAAAAAAAAAAGTCATTTCAAAAGAGAATTGAAAAAATCCAAACAGAATTATAAAAAAAGAAAAAATTAAAAAAATACATATCTGATTAAAGAGAGAAGAGAGAAGAGCAAACCTAGGTGGTGCAGGAGAGAGGAGATCGTGAAGTCGCTTGCCGAGAAGAGCCCCTTTTTTATGTGTTTCCGGATTTTGTTATTTTCTTTATTTGTTTTTTAAAATCTGTTCCTATTCGACGACAACCAAACAGCTCCAAGAACAATTTTAATTTCACACAGGCAAAAATATTTGTCAAAGACTTTGTCCTAGGTTTTTGACTTTCTATAAAAAAGAAAAAAAAAAGTTAAATTTTGTTTTGAAACATTAAATTATCTTTTTAATTAATTTTGATAAAGATTTCATAATTTAATATCTTGGACAAGTTATGAACCTTTTTTTTTTTTTTGGTGGAATAGTTGTGAACTTTGTTAGTAATTTATTCACTTGAACTTAGATTTAGTAATTAAATTATGTTGGACAAATATGAACTATTGTCCTACTTTTATATAACACATATATATATATATATTTATTATTGATTAGAGTATTCGAAATCATTTTCCAAAAAAAAGTGCCAACCATATAACATATCCTCATATATTTTTTTGGTCAATACATATATTTGGGACATCAAATATTTGGAGAATGAGAAAAACATGCAGCTTACAAATTTTAGCCAAGATTATTTTTATACTTTATATATTTCCTTAATTGGTTAGAGGATAACATTTTTTTGGTAAATAAAAAAATTAAAGGGATAAAAATTGATATTGTCTCTGCAATTCCAAACAGTGGATTGATTCGCATCCACCAATGTTCATGTTTAAGTTCGCTATCATACTAAATTCAGCAGAAAAAATTACTCATCTAACTGTAGCAGTGAGAGTATTTTAATCTTAGCGTCGAAGATTTTACTAACTTTCCTAGTTAACTGGGGATAGAATAAAGACAATATGTTAATTAACTTTTTTTACTATCAATTGATGGCTAAGTAGTTTTTATTTATTTATTATTATTATTTATTCTAAGCTATTTTAACGGCCTCAAACAAAGTCAGAAATGAGGTTTGCTTTTTAAAGTAAAAAAATAAGTGAAAATAAAGAAAGGATGGACGAAGGGCGTTTAAAATAGGGCCACCAATCGACGGCCATCCAAATTTTCCATTTCCTTATGCAGTATTTTTTTAAATTAAATTTTAATAATTAATTTTATGGTTTAGACTAGAAACGAATGATAAAGTTGACCTCGAATGTAAAAATCAATATGCATATGCTTTTCGAGTAAAGAGTATCTCAATGAAGAATGTGAATTGCTGTATATATAGTATACAAATTAATATTGTCTAAATTTATATTGTATAAATACATATTTTAAAAATTATTCTTTAATGGTAGTGTGCATAAATATTATTTATAGTTATTAATTAATTATATATTTTATTAAGTATTTTTAGTTTTTGAACAAATTAGATTTTTAACGAAAATTTTACTTTTTAAAAAATTTAACAATGTCTGACAAGAAGTAGACATTAACTTTGATAATTGCAATACTACATTAGCTCAATATTTATTATAGACATTTCCATTAAAAATATTTTTTCAAAATAATGTATATATATGTTTATGTGACATGTTAATTTTAACAATTCACATTTAATGAGAGATGCTCTAAGCTTTTTAAATTACAAAGGACATGTGAGCTATATATATATATATATTTATTTTTATTTTTTGTTAAAAGACATGTGAGCTATACACTTGGTGAATAAAGTATCAACTGTCGTAAATTTTGTTTAGGGACATTATTAAAAGGATGATAATGCAAATTATTGCATGAAACTAATGATTATGTGTATAAAATTTTCATCTAAATACATTTTAAATTGGAACAAACTTTTTTAAAATTTAAAATCATTAGTAATGCAATAATTCGCATTATCAATAGTTTAATGCAATGATTAGTTCAAAATTTAAATTGGTACAAACTTGTGACAAATTGAAATGAACTTTTTTTCGTGATCATTTTTAAAATTATTGCTTTAAACTAATGATAATGCAAATTATTTGCTACAAGTTTCGAATCAAACTGAAAGACACAAATAGCTGTAAAACATTTTTTCGTATTTGCCATAGAAAAAGAGCTACAATAAAGAAAAGCCAACTATTTCCAAAGATTACATTATAAATATAAAAATATATATAGAAAATATTTTTCAAAAAAGAAAAAGAAAAGGGACACTTAATTTTTGTGAGAGGGCACCCCTTCTTTTTTTTTCTTCTTCTTTTTTTTTTCTTTTAGGAAAGATTATTTTCAGGAAAGAGGTTCTAGCTGGATTTGACCAGTGCAAGCGAAGAATCCTAAGTTTTAATATAATATAAAACATAATTAATTGAAATGGCTGAACTTAATAACATTTTATTTTAATCTTTGTGAACGAATGAATAACATTTCATAATAATGCCTAGACCCTACTTAATTTTTCTTTTTGTCTTCGGTTTACTTACAAGTGAAATATATTACAAACCATTGGACATAGAAGCAAATGAAAAGTTTTTGATTTTAGCTCAGCAGCATCTTCCACTGCAATAAATGAAAGCCAGAAAGATTACATTTGTTCTTAAAACCAATTTAGATAAACAAATCGAATAGCAAAAGAGATTAAGGGAAAGATTGACATTCCTCATTTACCAAGAAATTTTTATCATCAAAATGCTCTTACCTATTATTCTTGAACCTTAGCCTTTAAATTTGTACCCAAAATTCGTAATCTCTCCATGCTGGTCCAAATTTTCTCTGAGATTGCAGTGTAGAGACATCTTTGCGCTGCCTCATCCAGACCATTAGGGCAAGTAGGCCATCCTAATATTGGAGATGACAAATTACGAGACAGAGAAATTGCCATCTGCCTCATTTTAGGAAGGTCAAATTCTATTGGCTCGCCGACAATTATGTTAATATTTTTGTTACATAATGGAAAAGGAGGCCTTCTACCCCACAAAAACTTCTCAGGCATCACCTGGAAAATCAAACAGGAGCAAATATGAAATGAACCAATATGAACAGATTCGCCACAGCAAACAAAATAAAATTATGTTCTTAAATTTTTTTCCCATTTATTTAGTATAGTAATCTGAAACTGTGCAAATATAACAGAATTTAGATGATTTAGTCATGCCCAAGACAGTGCTAACCACAACATTTAAATAAGCGTCTGGCATTTAAATCAAAAGAAAAAGCATATGGAATGAATGGGACAACTACGCCCAGGGACCAAGAACATTAAGGTCAGGTAGCAAGCAGTATGTCTACAGACATTAAAGCCTTGACATCAATATCAGTAATTAAATATCTGCTGCCTACAGAAGCTTCTTCTCCTCTTCTACTTTGCTTGTCTTCGAGTCATTCTGCATGTGCGAAAAACCAAAAGCTCTTCTTTTAAGTTCCTCCTCGATACAAGGCTTACATACACGGCTCAACATTCTTGGAAAACAATGGAATTGAGGGTCCATAGAAGAATTGGCCACTCACTCTTGAAAACTAATTGAGACTGAAATTGGAAAGAGATATGAAAGGAGAGGAATAACCAATCAATGAAGGACCATGAAACTATTCTGTTTCAATAGAGGCACCAAAAACTGTTGGGGGCAATGAAGCAGTATACAGCATGATGTTTTTTTTTTTAAATAATATATATATGTTTATATTATTTTAATAAAGAAAAGTTAAATTTGCTGTCTAATGAGAGCATTGTATATTTTGTGGTAATAAACAGGTGCTCAAATATTTTCTCATTTGCTTTCTCAGAGAAAAATACTATTTTTCAGTGGTCAAAGTCAAACTGTACGTTTGAACGTTGGGGACTCATTACATTTTGTGTTTTCAATGAATTAGGGAGTAACTACCAGAGTTATTCTTATCCATCATATTTCAAGAAAGAGGGTAATGTTTTCTACATAAGACTGCATATGACACCTGAGGCAGTCATGTCTGTGAATGTTTTGTGGAAGGGGAACAGAAGAAATTTTTCAAATATCCAATATGCTAAGATAGCAACAACTCAAAACAATGTGTGGATATAACTACCAGGACAACTTGGCTACCATTTAAGGGTTAGATTCTTGTCATGGTTTAACTGCTTGGTCAAACAATCCAAACCTGACTTCATATGACAGAGTGTATGTTGATGTTGGAAAAAGATAGAATGAGAGAAATTTTGGTTTTATAAATTAAAAGGATAAATGAAAAGGAATTTCAAAAGAACCGGTGGCTAGCACATTTAGTCCTCTGAGAAATACCACAAACTCATTTGACACTTTTCCCCAAAAAATTAAAATTTCACAGCTTGAAGCACAGAACTTGCTTGTCTCAGATGACTTGTGTTGAAATGACATAAGAATGTATGAAATGGAAAACATTGTTAGCAGATTTGCGATGCTAAAACATGTTTAGAGTAAAGAAAATAGTAGAAAAACTACCTGCTCAAATCCGTTGTGTACAATTGGCAAAACAATTGGGGTTATAGGGGCCCGAACAATGAGACTAGCAGTTCCCCATTTCAATCGTCTTATGGGTGCATCTTCTTGGTATACTTTTCCTTCTGGGAATGTATGAAGCTGCCAATAAATTGCAAAATAAGAAAAGTTTGCATTGACATGGAAAAAATAACATTGACTACACCAGAAGAGGTCAACAAAATTCTACAAAGAATTAATTCATTAAAAATGCACTATTCTATTTGATTGCAAGAAACCAATGAGTTAATGAAGACTCTCTAGTATTAAATCGTCAAATCAATCCAGGACTTGCAAACTTGTTTAGCCCTACACATGCAATGCCAAATCATTTTTACATGAACTGAGTAGACAAATACAATGCAGCATCAGGCACAACTGCAGGGCACAGACAATCTCTCTGTTTGTTGCAAAGGCAGGTACTCCGACCATTATCAAATAGGATCTAAGTTTAGTAAGTCTAAACATATGGTGCAGAGTTAGGTACTCCATCCATTACCAAATAGGATCTAAGCTTAGTAAGTCTAAATATATGGAATTGAACAAAAATAAAAAAATAAAAATAAAAGAAAGAAAGCAAATTTACCCATTCTCCATCACTTAAGCGGTCAAGAGCTTCATTCATGTGCTGTTGATAAATTCCAGCACCCCTTGTAATAGGTATGCACTTCCCTGCACCAATTTAATTTAGAAATAAACAATTCAAGGAAAAAAAATTTAAAGAAAAAAATAAAAATAAAATAGTTTGCTTACCAAGTCGGAAAAAATAAGACAAGATACTATTTTTGAAGCAGATGTCTTCAGCAGCGAGAACCCAACGACCGAGTTTATGATCAATGACTGGAAATCCCCTGAACCCCCACAGAAGAGGGTCATCCAAGGTGGACATGTGGTTGCTAACAGTGATGAGGGGTACTCTGGGAGGTCGAGATTGGACAAGGCGAATGAGAGTATCGGCATTGTGTATGAAGGTCGAGTTGAAAAGGGAAGCAAAGGCCTTTGCAAAACCCCCAACCGCCGTGAAAACTATCTTCCTTGGAATACCTCCCATATGATTTGCCTTCCCTGCCCATTCCATTTTCCTCCTACTTACTTCCCACGCATTTCAAAACTTTTTGCTTAATTTTCCCTCTACTAGGGCCTGCAACATTTTTCCAATAGAAAATAAGGGAATATTGAAATCAATCAATGACTCCCACTGTAACATCATATTCTTACATGAAGCATCTTCGAAGGCCGACCTTAGAAACAACAAAATTCTGCATAAGTTTTTCCCTCACAAATCTATAGCACATTGTTATCTCCAACTAGGTAATACTTTTTATTTCACAAATTTTAAACTAAAGCAAACTCTCAATAGCTCTTATTCCATTTTATTATTCGTTTAACTCAAAGAAATGATTAACAATTAACATTTTACTTTTCTAATCAATACAAAATTCCAACCCACGTCAAAAAGAAACGTATAATAAGCTGGAGCCTTAAGTTGTAAAGTATCATAGAACCCCTTATTCCGTTGAAATTCAAACACAGTCGATACATACCAATTTTTTCAGATAACATCCATATGAGCTTTTAGCAAGTAAAAAGTCAGTAAAAAAAAAAGCAATTAAACAAAAAACGAAATGCAAAATCTAATATTCTGACTAAAGAGATCGTGAAGAAGAGAGAGAATAAACAGGAGAGAAAACCAAACCTCTCCGTGCAGAGAGGGTAGCTCGTTAAGAATAAAAAGACGAAAGAGCCACTTTTTCATGTTTTCCGGATTATTATTATTTTTTTAGTTTGGGTTTTTGTTTTGCTCTGACCGGCTCGGTTCTGTGACTTTTATGTATTTTTTTTTTTACAAATAAAACCGAATTAAGCTAAACAAAATCAAATTGATTATTGTCAATTTTTTCGATTTAGTCGGTTTATAATTTTATTATTATTTTTTAATAATTATAATTTTTTTTAAATGATAATTATATCAATATTTTAAATTAACTATTTTAAAATATAAAAAATATATTACAATATAATTAATTATAATTAAAATATTTAAAATTTATATATATATATAAGTATTGGATGCCGATTAATTTAGATTAAAAATTATTTAAACTGAATCGAATTAATTATAAATAAAAAGACCATCGACTTGGTCTATCGGTTTTTGTCCATTCATATTCTTTTCCACATGGATCTAGTGGCTATAACTAAGTGTGGACGTGGTCAGTTTTTCGATCGGTTTTTGTACTGAAAAAATTAATCGGTTTTGATAGATAGAGTAATTGATAGAACTGAATAAAACTCAAAAATTGATTCGAACCGGTTAGTTATTGCTTATTTTTTATTTTTGTTGTTGCTGTAAATATCTTTGCATATTTACAATTCCAATTTGGCATACAGCATCAAATTGCATTTCCAATAAATTTTTACACTTACGAGGAAAAAACATATGCATTAAATATATGACATAACAAATGCATTAAATAGATGCAATTACAATTCATATTGCAATTCCATTAAATATGCATTACCTACAAGCAACGGTTTAAGTCTAAAAATGAAAAAACATGCATTTAATAGATGCATTCACCTACCAACCATTAACCTACAAGCCGTCTAAACTAAAGATGATTTTTTTTTTTTTTATACAAATACAACCAGATGCAAAATATGAGAAAAACATAGTTTCTCTAAACCAGAGCTTGCTGCCAACATCGGAGAGAAAAAGAGGATTGCAAGTGTGATCGAGCGGCGAGCTTGGGGGAGAGATTCCACTGACGCCGGTGAGAAAAAGAGAAAATGCCTCTCCTCAGTCCTCACCGTTGCAAAATTGAACCTAATGTTGTCGTTGTTGCCAATTTTTCAGCCGTGAAGAACTTCTCCTCACCAAATAGAGAAGAAGTCGAACACTCGATGTGAATTCGAAATGTTAGGGCCGGCTGCAATTTTTTTGATTTTCAATTTTTTTAATTTATTTATAAAAAAATTAATTTGTAAAAAATTAAAATAAATGGTGGTGATTTAAGGAGATCATAATTTTCGATCACTTTGGTCGGTTCCAGTTTTTTTTTTTACGATCCAGTCACCGAACTAGCATTCATCAGTTTTACTTTAGTAAAATCAGTCAAAATCAACAACAAGTTAATAACCGAATTTAACTTAATCGAATCAGCCTGTCAGTTCGGTCGGTTTTGCTGGTTCTAACCAATTCCTGCCCACCCCTAGCTATAACCTACTCTCCTTTAAACTTATAGGCTGCGTTTGTTTGACTGGATAAGGGAGGAGATTGGATTTATAGATCCGGTATCCTCTCTTATCCGGTGTTTGGTGGTGGCATCATAACCGAATTAGGAAATCCAATTATAAATCCAATCTTGTTATTTCAACTGATTTCTAATCTTGGAGTGACTTACAGGATTAGAAGACCCAGACTTAGATTTTGTCCAAATTGCGATTTGGCTACTTCCAATCCTAAGAATTGCTATGCTCTCTTCTCTTTCAAAGTTTCTGCTTCAATCTTCCATGAATCAAGTTTTCATCTGCTTCAATCAGGTTTTCAATCTTGCTTCAATCTTCCACAGTCTCAGATCTGCTTCAATCTTGCGCCATTTCGTTCTTGCTCTCCAAAGACGAAATCCTTTCTCCTGGTTCTTTTAGTTGCAGGTTTGTTTTTACATATTTTATTTCCGTTTTATAATATATTTAATTAGTTGAGAGTTAGGTATGATTTTCTTGGTTTTCCATTTTTTATTGCAAATTTTCCGTTTTATGGGTTTTTTGGATTTTCTAGTGTTGAAGCTGTTATAGGCTTCCTTTTTGAAATTTTTGAAAAGAATTAAGGCCGACGTGATTCCAGACAATAATAACCACTCTTCCTTGCTTCTCTGCTACTACTGCTAATTTCAGTGCCTTTGTATTTCATTGAGTTCTTAGTGAGACTTTGGTGGTTATGATTACCATGTGATCCTCTGTCGTTTGGCTTTTCTCAAGAATTAATTTTTGCTTGATTCAAAACTCTTGTCTTCAAAGGATTTCTTTTTGATAGATTCTTTTTTTTTTTTGCCTTTATATATTTTTCCCATAATACTTGAAAATTGCTCACAATCTCTCGATACAAGGAGAAAAAGAAAACAAGGAGGTAAATCCTACTTCTTGCCCACAATTCTCAAAAAACAATCTAGAGTTGTTTTGAAAATCATCTGCAAAAAAGTGAATTTGTTTGTTGGATAGCTGAGATTTGAACATTGACAAAGGATCATTCACTATGTGGAAAACAATAGGTTACTTGTTTTGGTGAAGAAAATAACAGGTACTTGATAAGCACATCAGCTATCAATCAAGGAAGACTCGGGCAGAAAGCTGGGTAAAGATTAAAGTACGTTTTGCTAAGATTGATCCTTGAAACTATGGTATGTGATTATGTTCTTTTATGTTGTTTGCTTATATTGTGATGGGAATTTCAGACCTGCAAAACTGCCAACCTTTCCCTCTATCATTAAACTTGTCGTGAGATCCTCTTCTCCTCTTCGGATGTTGTCTCTAGTTGATATAAAAAAAAATTACGAAAATATAAATCCAATTTGACAGACATTTTTAGGTGATAGCTAGATTTCCTTTATAAAGTTAATTTGATATTGTTGTAGGCATTTTTGCTAACAAGAATGGGTTAAATATCTTAATTGTGGGCCTAACATTTTTGTAACAAGGTGGTATAATAAACACTCAATTTCTATGTGGTGGGCCTGGTGATAATAATATGGTAAACCCAAAAACAAATATAAAAGGGAGGGGGGGGGGGGGGGGGGNGGGGGGGGGGGGGGGGGCGTGTGTCAACCATCCAAAGAGAGACCCATGACTTTTAATCCTGGCAATCCAATGGGGAGATAAATAGGAAAAGGGAGGGAAAAAGTGAAAAGGATATTTTTTCTGGGCACGAAACCCTAGGCAGCCGCGTGCAGCCCAAAAAACTTACCTCCATCACCCTCACAAACTTTTTCATATCATTTTCCCCAAAAACCTTCGGCAACCCCTTCTTTCTTGGGTTTGGAGACCATTTTTGGTCCTAATTTTGACTTTCCATCCTTGATTTAACCTCTTTTTTGATGATTATTCAAAGAAAAATGCAAAACACTATTCATCTTCTTCCAAAAATACCAAAACTGGACCAGCCCATCTCATTCACTATTTTTCCCCTTATTTTCACCATTCTTTCCCTTTTTGCTTTATTTCAAGTCATTTATCCTCATCAATGGGAAGCTCCACTGACTTAGGCATCGGAGGGGGAACGCTGGCCACCACTGATGGGGACATCGAGCCATACAGAGGAGGTGGTCCATATGATAGTTTGAGCTATGCAGGAGATCCCGTGACACGTAATCGAGCCAAGCAATTCAAGAAGGCCTTGGAGCTTTATATTCAACAAGCATTGGATAAAAAGGCCGAAGAAGTTATGGATGGGCCTAAGACGTCTACATTTATTAATTTGCTGAGCTACATTAAAGAGTAGACGTAAATGAGCTTGGAATTATCTTGTAAATTAGTTTATTGATTAAGGGCATATTAGTCTTTTATTTTCTATTCCTTTTAGGGATGATTATTTAGGAAACCATATTTGGCAACAATGTTTTTATTTAAAAGGCCAATTTCGGCCAGCATAAGAAATAGTATAGGATATAGCAATTATTTTGAGAATTATTCTTCTTTTTTCTTTGGCTTGTCTAAAGAACAAACTTCCAACTTATTAATCAAAGGACGAAGCTTTGATTGTGGCGTTTATAGCCAGTTTCTTGTCTTTCCCATAGACAACGGGTCAAGCTTCCATACAAAGGTTCCAATCTGTTGTTGGATTGTGGGTCGAGGTCAACTTCGTAACCATTGAACCATTGTAGAACGATCCATTTCTCTAGGATTCGCATCAACCACACCAACACCCCTCTAACCAATTTTCTCCCTCCATTTTGCAGGATTCAAGGAGCTCAATCGAGGAACAAAAAATAGCCACAACAGATATAAAATTCATGTTCAATAAAAATGTTTGGATGAAAATAAATATAAAGCCAATTCCTTGTTCTAAACTTTATAAAAGATAGAATTTGTCTTAATCATAAAGCCAGATGTAATTTGTTATTTGTCAACATTAAAAGTGGACCCATATCATTCTTAGATATGTTTGGATGGAAATAAAGTAAAACATCTCAATCATAGGCCATGACACAGCCAACACTATCACTGTCTTTGGCATGTTTGTTACTTTTTTGATGAATTGGCATGTTTGTTACTGTTATGCACAAAAATGGTTTTTCATTGTTGTTGCATTTCTATTCACCATGCACCAAAAGTCGAATCCATTAGTCCAAAGGCCATAAAACATGCTCATGGAGATTTTTTCTCCACTGTAACTTGGTTTAGAAATGGTAAAGATGAGTAGTGTACATGGCCTTTAACAGTTGAACAACTTCATCCACATTTCACAACTATGTTAGAGAGCATTCCATCTCATTATAATGTAAAATCTGAACCATGTTTTTTGAATTAGAGCCTTAGATGAAATTAGTCCTTTTTTTTCTTTTTCTTTTTCTTTTAATAGTGAACATAAGAATAAAATCAGTTTAGTGGTCTCACATATTATTTGAAAAGTACAATGGTTTTGATGTTATATGGCCAATGGTTTTGTATAAGGTTCTTTTTGGTGTAGAATTTGTTTTTGGCCAATGGTTTTGTATATGGCCAAATATTTAATTTTATTTTCGGATGTGTCTTTTTTTGTTTAGAACCTAACTTCATTAATAAAATGCCTTTTTTTAAGGGTTTAAAAAAGGATGAAGAAAGGAAAATTATATTATACTTGATTGCAAAGAGGATGCATTTAGAAAGGGTAATTATATGTTTGGTGCATGTAATGATGGTCTATGTTTTGGTGCAAAGGCATTTTGAAATGAAAGTTCTTACGAATCATACATTCATTAGGAATGAAACTCAATTGAGTGTTTTCGATATTATTATAGATTATAGTGACATTGAATGTGTCAATCAACTTAGAATGGATAGGAACACATTCAATTTTCCATGTGAATTACTACGTGCGGATCCACATCTTAAAAAAGATAGTATGGTTAGCCTAGAGGAATAAATGTATATGTTTTTACACGTACTTGCTCATCATGTAAAAAACCAAACCATTGGAAATAGATTTAAGCGTTCAGGAGAAACGATTAGTAGGTATTTTAACTCAGTGTTGAATGGAGTATTGGGGTTGCAAGGTAGCTTATTAAAATCTCCATAACCAGTGGCTGCTAACTGTACCAATAATAGATGAAATTTTTTTAAAGTATGGTTATATAGTTTCATGTTTGTTATATTACTATACAAATAAATGTAATATGACTTATAAAATTTATTATAATCAGCTATATAGAATTGTTTGGGAGTACTAGAAGGAACCTTCATAAAGGTTCATGTATCTGATATTGACAAGCCTAGATATCGAACACGAAGAGAAGAGCTTACTACTAATGTATTAGGTGTTTGTGATCGAAACATGATGTTTTGTTTTCGTATTACCTGGCTGGGAAGGTTCAGCTTTCGACTCTAGAGTCCTCAAAGATGCTCTTAGTAAACCAAATGTGTTAAGAGTTCCAGCTAGTAAGAATAAATTGTGATAGTCTATGTTAAAATTAGTTGTTACAAAAATTAGTTTTGTGAGATAGCATGAAAAATTAATAATGATTTATTCATGTTAGGTTATTATTATCTTGTGGATGCCGGATACACAAATAGTGAAGGTTTTCTTGCACCATTTAGAGGGACATGTCATCACCTTTCATAGTGGAGAATTGGTGGTGCACCACAAAATCGAGAGGAATACTTTAACATGAACCATGCATATGCACGAAATGTAATTGAGAGGTGTTTTGGATTACTTAAAAAGCGTTAGGCCATATTAAGGAGTCCATTTTTTTATCCAATAAAAAAAAAGGAGAATAATCACTGCATGTTGTCTTCTACATAATCTTATTATGAGATAAATGTCAAGTGATCCAATTGAACTTGATGTAGATGAAATGCAAAGTGTCAAACCAATAGTAGACAATGAAACGATATGATCTATTGAGGCATCAAATGAATAGAATGAGTGGAATGATAATTTGGCTACACAAATATATGATGAATGGAGGGCAAATAGAAATGGTTAAAACTTTTTATGTTTTTTATTTGTTATAGAATTTGAACTTTGTATTTTCCTTATTTTATGAACTTGTACTATGGATGTTGTATTTTGAATATTTTAGTTGGATTGAATAAACTGCTACTTTTATGTTTTTGTATTAAAATGTACTAAAATGTTATGTTCTTTATTTGATATTTTGGTTTTTGGCTTTACTGTGAAGTTGGTTTAGAAATGAATAGTACAAGTAGCAGCCATTGCAATTCACAAAAAAGGAAGTTTAATAGGGGTGTGTGAAGTAAAATTGAAGATGATACATTGTTGAATATAATTGATGATGTAGTGGCCAAGGGGTACATAACTGGAAATGGTACCTTCAAACCTGGCACTCTTTAGCAAATTTGTGTCCAGAATGCAATTTGATAGCCAATCCACACATGGAATCGAAAATGAAGAAGTAAAAAAAAATTATGGAATCGTTTTCGATATGTTAAACAAAAGTGGATTTGGTTGGAATGACAGAAAAAGTGTATTGAAGTCGACAATGATGATGTTTAGGCAGACTATGTTAAGGTTTGAATAAAAACACTTGCTACTAATTTATTTGTCAAAGTTTATGTTCAAATTTGTTCTACTCATTTTATGTTTCTATATAATTACATAGATTAACAAAGATGCTGACGAATGGAGGGATAGACCATTTTCCATGTATGAAAGGTTGGCTAATATATTTGGATTGGATTGTGCGACTGCCAAAGATGCTGAAACTCCTGTTGACATGGCTGCAGATCTTCATAATGATGTTAAGACTCGAACTCATCCAACTGACACTAGAGAAGATTAGGAGGATTCTCCAATGTCAGCTGTTCAAACTTCACAGTCTCAGCAGACCAATCGTAGAAAGAGATCTAGACTATATGATGGAGTAACTAGTTGATTGGAAAAAATGGGATAAAGTAGGGAATGCAACAAGTTATACGTGCTAAACTTAGGAGGCTTGGGATGTTGATTAGTGTTAGAATTAAGGCCATAAATATTTTTAGTGAGAAGCCACACAAGTTTGAAGTGCTTAACGTATTAGATGATGATGAAGAAAAAGTTGAATTCATTTTTGAGTTGATTGGAGATTCATCCATTGGTTGAAAGAGGTTGATATGTACATGACATTGAAAATACTTTGTCTAAGTATTTTCAAATATTATCTCAATTTTTTATGCTTATATGTGTTTCTGTTATAATGAACATTAGTTGCATGGATTGTTTACTTTATGTTATTTATATGAATATGAACAATATTAATGATAATTGTGTTATGTTTATTTATTTTCTAATGCTTATAATATTTTTGTTATTTATATTGTAGAAATTACACTAATATATTTTGTATATATATATACTCGTAATGACAGATCAAAAAGTATATGTTGTGTTCAGAGGAAGACAACTATGACTTTATGACTCATGGGTAGAATGTCAAGAACAAATTCATGAATTCAAAAGTAACTCATACAAATTCTATCATTCAATAGATGAAGTGGAAATAGCTTATGTTTCATACATTGAACATACAATTAAAAATAATAATAAATGCTCAATAGAAATGAAAGTTTATCATAGTGCACCCAATTATTGTAGCATAAATGAAAGTTCATTTTTCATCGGTTTAATTGTTGGTTGCACAGTTGGAGTAGTTGTTATGAGTATACTAGAACATATGTATTAGGTTAATTCTTATTTTAATTTTTTTAATTTTAGTAATTGTTTATGTTGTTGTGAACAATTACGCCATATTTGTATTAAATTATGTTAAATATTTTCTAAATGACATAATATTATGTTTTATTAAATTTATAATTAGAAATATATTACAATATATTTTATATATCATGTTTATTTAAATTAATAATTAAAATTATATTTTATAGTATAATTTATAAAATATAAAATATATTATTAAATTGAAATATAATCCAGTCCAGTCCGAGATATACCAAACACAGTATATCAAATCATGTTATCTAATCTAAAACTGTACCAAACACATTATATGATTTGAGAAATTCAATATTGATATATCAAATTTGATCAAATCATACCAACTATATCCGATCAAATCATGTGTACCAAATGCACTTAGGGTCCGTTTGGTACGGAGGATCGGACTGGATCGGATATAGCTGGCAGGATTGGATCGGACTGGATAATTCTGGACTGGGTTTCTCAAATCCTGTCCTGTGTTTGGTGTAGGACCGGACTGAATCGGATATGCTATACTGTGTTTGGTGCAGTCTCGGATTGGACTGGATAAAAATTTAATTTTTTCAATATATTTTGTATTTGTTTGATTATAGTAGAAATTGTAATTTTAATTATTAATTTAAATAAACATGATATAAAAAAATATATTGTAATATTTTTCAAATTATAAATTTAATAAAACATAATATTATGTCATTTAAGAAAATATCAAACATAATTTAATACAAATATGTCATAATTGTTCTCAATAACATAAACAACTACTAAAATTGAACACACAAAATACAGATTAACCTAATACACATGTGCTAGTATACTAATAACAACAACTCCAACTGTGCAACCGACAATTAAACCGATGCAAAACGAACATCGATTTATGCTTCGATAATTAGGTATAGGGTGATTAATCTCCCTTTCTACTGTAGAGCATTTATTATTATTTTTTTGTTTAATTGTCCTTTCAATGTGTGAAACATAAGCTATTTCTGCTTCATCTATTGAACGGTATGATTTGTAGGAGTTGCCTTTGAATCCATGAATTTGTTCTTGACATTCTGCCCATGAGTCATAAATCCCTGGTTGTCTTCCTTTGAACACAACATATATTTTTTGATCTGTCATTATTAGTATCTACATATAAACAAAATATATTAGTATATACATATAAACAAAATATATTAGTATAATTTATACGATATAAATAACAAAAAAGATTAAAAACATTATAAAATAAATAAACATAACACACTTTTTCCATTTAATATTGTTCATATCCATAAAATAACATAAATTTTTTGAAACAATCCATACAAGCAAATCAATGCTCAATAACAGAAAACATTTAACCGATGACATAAACATAAACAATCCATAGAACTAACTCTAGAATGATGTCTTGTAAAATACATAGTAAATCTAGGAACTAGCTGATGAACCACCGAGCAACTCACGAAGAAAAATTATTTTTTCTTCATCGTCCAACCCAATAAATATATGAAACTTATATATCTTCTCACAACAAATATTTATGGCCTTAATTCTATCAGTAGCCGACATCCCGAGCCTCCTAAGATCAACACGCAAAAATTCCAGCTGTTCGGGAGTAAGTTTAGGACATATAGAATTGGCTAGTTGATCCCATTGTTCCTTATCTTCACCCATCATTTTGTCCAGCGATTCAGCAATGCGTTCCAATCCACTACCTACTACATCAGCTTGTCTAGTTCTCTTCTTACGAGTGGTCGGCCGGGACTGTGAACTTTGGCCAACTGACATTGGAGAATCTCCCTCATCTTTTCCAGTGTCAGTTAGATCTGCAGCCATGTCAGCAGGAGTCTCAACATTTAGGCCGGTGGCACGATCCAGTCCAAATATATTGGCCAACCTTTCATACAAGGGAAATGATTTATCCCTCCATCCATCAGCATCTTTATGAATCTATATATTTAAATAAAGTTCAGCAGTTATAATAAAGTTTTAACATCAACAGTGAGAAATAAAAAGATGGACTCAAGTTTTTTTATTCTAACCTTAACATAGTCTGCCCACACATTATCACTGTCGACTTCAATACATTTTTTTGTGTCGTTCCATCCAAATCCACTCTTATTTAACATGTCAAACACGATCCCGTAATTTTTTTTCCACTTTTTAATTTTCGATTCGATGTGTGGAGTGGCTTTCAAATCGCATCCTGGACATAAGTTGGCTAAAGAGTTTTCAATATAATTATACGTGCCAGGTTTGAATGTACCATTATCAGATTTATACCCCTTTGCCACAGCGTCATCAATAATTTTCAGCAGTGTATCCTCCTCCACCTTACTCCACACATGCCTATTAACCTTCCTTGCTCGTGGATTGGCATGGCTGCTACTCGCACTATGCATAATCAACCAGCTTCACAATAAAAGTACAAATTTAACTTGGCAAGTAATTAAAACAAAAACATACAAGTAACAGTTTATTCAAGCCAACAAACATATTCAAAATTCAACCCCTGATTGTAATAAATAATTAAGATTGCATAGAAAATTATAGTCATAAACAGTTTTAATCATTCCTATTTGCCGTCCATTCAGCGTACATTTGTGTAGCTAAATTATCCCTCCACTCAGTCCATTCATTTGATGCCTCAATAGATCCGATCGGATCATTGCCTACCATAATCGGTTCAAAATTTGCATTTCATCTACATCGAGTTCAATTGGATCACTTGACATTTTTCTCCTAATAAGATTATGTAGAAGACAACATGCGGTGATTATTCTCCATTGTGTTTGGATTGGATAAAAAGATGGACTCCTTAATATGGCCCAGCGCTTTTTAAGTAATCCAAAACACCTCTCAATTACATTACGTGCAGATGCATGCTTCATGTTAAAGTATTCCTCCCGGTTTTGTGGTGCACCACCAACTCTCCACTCCGAAAGGTGATAACGTGTCCCTCTAAATGGTGCAAGAAAACCTTCACCATTTGTGTATCCGGCATCCACAAGATAATAATAACCTAACATGAACAATTTAATAAGTTATGGTTCTATATCTCATAAAACTAATTTTTAGTAAAAACAGTAAACTATCATAGTTTGTTCTTACCAGTTGAAACTCTCAACCCAGTTGATCTACTAAGCGCATCTCTGAGAACTCTAGAGTCAGAAGCTGAACCTTCCCACCCAGGTAATACGAATATGAACATCATATTTGGATCACAAACACCTAATACGTTAGTAGCAAGCTCTCCTTTTCGTGTTCGATATCTAGGTTTGTCAGACTCAGCCACATGAACCTTGATAAAGGTTCCATCTAATGCTCCCAAACAATTCTATATAGTTGATTATAATAAATTTTGTAAGTCGTATTACATTTATTTATATAGTAACATAACAAAAAATGAAAATGTATAAATATACCTTAAAAAATTTCCATCTATCATCGGTACAGTTAGCAGGGACTGGTTCTGGAGATTTTAATAGGTGACCTTGCAACCGCAATACTCCATTCAATAGTTTCCCCTGAACGCTGAAATCTATTTCCAATGGTTCGGTTCTTGACATGATGAGCGAGTATGTGCAAAAACATAAACACTTGTTCCTCTAAGGTAACGACACTGTCTTTTTTAAGATGTGGATCCGGACATAATAATTCACATAGCAAACCAAATGTGTTCCTATCCATTCTAAGTTGATTGACACATTCAATGTCACTATGACCTATAATATTGTCTAAAACACTCAGTCGAGTTTCATGCCTAGTGAATGCTCGGTTCTTAAGTGTCTTTGTTTCCAAATGCTTTTGCATCCAAATATAGACCATCATTACATGCACCTTTATCAACATAATTTTTTCCAAATGCATCCTTTTTGCAATCAGGAAAAACAAATTTTTCTTTTGTTGCTCATCCATTTATATAACCCTAAAAAAAGAATTTGCACAAAAAATAAAAAGTCAACATAATAGTTTGTTGGTATTCATATACAAGTAATATTTTTTAATGAAACAAATTTTTTAATTTTTGGTATTCATATAGAAAAATTGAAATTATCCCATGGAAATTATCCCAAGTGAAACAACTTTTAATCAAAATTAATCATTGCTTTATTACAACCAGTCCACTAGTGATGATTATAGCTTTACAAAATACTAAATAATAAAGGCACAATAAAAGCAAATAAAAGTTAAGGATAAACTATTATAACAATATTCCAATCGGTGATATACAATCATTGATATCACATTCTCATGTCATAAAACAAATTACAAACTATTTACCAAAAAAAACAAATTACAAACTGAGTGAGGTTGAGAATGCAGTCAATTGATGGATGTATATATCAGAAAAGAGGTTTCAATGATTTTATTACATTCTACATGGCTTTTCTTCCTTTATGCTCCTCTCCCCAACAAATTTAACTTCATTTTTCTTCATTCTTATTTTAATTTTCTTTTTTAATTGTAAAAAACCATTGCAGCCAAGCACTGACAATTAAAGATGATCACTATCCTAGAAGAATATCCAATTGTATGCTTTTGGATATACAGAAGTTGTTTTTTTTTCCCTCCTTATTAGTGTTAAAAACCGACACACATAAGAGCAAATCCAAGATCTTTATCAAAATAAAAAAGGGCAAATCCAAGATGACCAGGAACAAAGAAACAAATTCACCCAAAAAGAACAAAGAAACAAAATATCCTATAAATTAGAGTTGGAAATAAAATAAAAAATGAATGGGAATTGGTAAGAACAACAGGCATGCTAAAAACAAAATTGCTCTTTCTTATTCTTGAATCTAACTAAAAACAAAACTGCTGAAACCTGAGACCAGAAAAAACCTCAAACTCATTCTTAATACCAAAATAATAGTATTACTTATTACTAATTATTAACATTCAATAAATAAATCAATCAATCAAACAAGCGCAATCTGTGCCAACCCACGTGAGTTTGTCCATATTTTGCTGTCTGGAGGGTCACTAAGACAGCTCCTTGCAACATGATAGCCAAAACACACATAAAACAAAAACAAAAACAGAGGAAATAAACTAATGTTCCCAAAAGACAACAAATCACTAATTTTGAACATCCAACTTTGAAATCTTTCCACATGGTTCTGTTGCTTTTTGATAAAAATATATAAACAAAAATAAATATACAAACTCAAATCATCAATCTATTTCTTGGTTCAGCATTGATCTTCTATGAGAACCAAAAAAAATTTAAATACTTTTGAGAGATTGGGAAGGCAAAAATAAGTCCAGACTGAACTTACATTAATCTAAAAAAAAAGGATATGGAACATGACATACCTAAGAAAATGATCATCGTTCTTTTCGTTTCATTTCGTCTTTCTATTGGTTTGCATCATTATTATAGTTATATATATATATATATATATATAATCCACACTTCTCAAATATCACTAACACAAGAATAAATCCAATTAATGCATTAATTTTCCTTTTTACAGGGGAAAAAAAGAAAAAGCTGACCTCAACAAACCTAAATTCAAGAGTCAATTATATAAATATTTTCCTTTTTAATTTTTTTTTCTTTTTTGTTCCCAGGTGTCTGTTGCTGTTCAAAAAAAACCCTTACTCAGAAACCTCCTTCATCACAAATATGAATCCAGATCCCTGAGTGAAGGCTAAGTCATCGTATACAAATTCAAAAAATCTAAATCCATATGAATAAAATTCTTACCCCTGCCGATACAAAGAAAAAAATACAAACAATCTGCCATTGTTCACCAAAAAATACAAATCCATATCTGCGAGCAGTAACCAACAAATGTCCAGCAAAATTTGTAGCAAAAATCCAACAAAAATTGACCAAAAATCCAGCTGAATCGGTTTCCACCGATTCAAAATGGGTAAAATTCTAACCTCAAGGACAAAAACAGGGGAGCAGCTTCCTTCGATCCGACGACTGGGTTCCTTCTAAACGCCGGGGAGTAGCTCGATCCGACGACTGGTTCCTTCGATCGACGACTGGCTTCCTTCGAAACGGCGGGGAGCAGGGTTCCTTCGTGGATCTGTTGAGGACGCGGCTGGAGAGGAGAGGAGCAGCAGAGGAGAGGCCAAGCACTGACAGGGGAGAAGAGGGAGCTTTGGTCTGGAGAGGGGGAGGCTAAGTCAAAGGACCGAAGAGGGAGATTTGCTGGAGATTTTGCTGGAGGACGCGGCTGGAGAGGACGCGGCTGGAGAGGGGACTCGTGTATCCGCTTGTAACCCGTGTATGCGAGTAGGTTTCGAGTCTTGGGCTAAGTCAAAGGACCGGATAAGGGAACCGGATACCATTATCCCAGTCCAACGCGTTCCCAAACGGAAGATAAGGGAGAGATCGGATTTGAAACCCAGTCCGGTTCCCTTATCCGACCAAACAAACACGACCTTAAAGTCTATTCAGTAGTCCGCATAAGAAGCCAAATAGTATTATTGTATTGCTAAATCACATTTGGCATGAAAAAGCAGGAGCATTAAGATGTGTTAAATCTATTTGAATTGACAGATACTATGAAAAAATTCGCATAAATAATGTTTATGGGAGGCATGGGTTTAAGTCGCATTGTATTTAATTTCACAAAAGATTGCTGATATATACGAGATGATCTCTATATTTTCAGACACAATACCACCATTCTTTGTCAGAAGCACATCTTCATAGAAAGCTTAAGTTATATTGGCACTTTGAAAACCACTTAAGTTTTTGGACGTGGGAATTGAGGGATGACAAATAATGTGAGAAAACTCACATTAACAATGCTTATGGGAGGCGTGAGTTTAAGTCGCATTGTGTTCAATTTCACAAAGGATTGCCGATATACTAGAGATGACCTCTATATCTTTAGACACAATACCGCTGCTCTTTGTCAGAATCACATCCTCATCGAAATCAAAAATTTAAAAATAACTCAAACTATAATGGCACTTTGAAAATCACTTAATTTCTTGGACGTACGAATTGAGGGACTGGTAGAGAGAGTTGAGAGATGTAGTTTGATACAAATTTCCGGACAAATGGTGGCCAGATATCAAAAAATTTGGTGATGGTGCAGTTTCTATTGAACTTAAAATTGAGGGGTCTAGAAGCTATTTTAGCCAAAATGCTTGCACCAATGAATTCAAAAGGCTCAAATCTTTCGAAAAACCTATAAATTGAAAGGTGGGCGTGAAGATTTGAAAGAAATATTTTTTATTTTCTAAAAGAGACAAAGACCGGCAAAATCAAGGGAGAGAAAGAAGAAGGGGGAGGGGTGTTGGGAAGGGAGAAAGAAATTTTTTTTAATGTTTTTAAATAATAATAATAACAAAAGACTAATTTTATAATAATATATATATATATACATAAGAATAATAATTCTTTTAGATTTAAATAATTTATTTATTCATTTAATCATGTATAAAAGAGTAATAATAATATCATCAATTATTTTTTAATTTAAAGTTTTGTTAATTATTTTTATATTATATTTTAGAAATATAATTTTTGATCTAAATTACAAAAAAAGTGCATAGTTAAAAATATCATCAATTTATTTAATTTTGAAATATTTTTTTTAAATATAGCATATTATGTTTGTGCACCAAACACAATATAAATTATAAAATTTCATTACACAATTCTGCAACAAATACTGTACAATAATAAAATAATGCATGCTAACCAATACAAATTAATACAATACAAACTAATATAATATTGCTTACCAAACAAGTTCTTAACTCATTATCACAGTCTCACTTTACCACACCACTAGAAGATTGTTTCCGGATGTTGTTTTGTTGGAGATTTGCCACATTGTTCTGATTAATTTTATTTTATTTTCTATATATTTATATATATTATAATTTTTTTAGTGTAGATATTCGTAAATTATTTTAGATGCATATAATGATTATTTTAAGGTGAAATAGTAGTCTATAATAATTGATAATTTATAATCGGTGATGGTTCAATTTTAAAATTGTCATTTTCATAGTATATTAAAAAAATTGCATATATCAACATGATAAAAACCTGAAATATAGTTATATATATATACTAAATTTTTATGCGTCCGTTGTACCAACAGATTTTTGCACACATAAATTATATATAATTTTTATGCATATTTTGAATTTTTTAATAATTTTGTATATTTATATTTTATAATTTCAAATCAAAAGCATTAATTATAGTTTGATTAAATTGCTGTAGAAAATTATAATAGAGTAAGTTATCTTTATAAAATTATGTTTCTAAAAAAAACATTTTGTAAAATTAAGTTTCTAGAAAAAAAAAATTGTATTTAAGGTTACAGGAGATATCATTTAAAATTGCAATATAAATTGTTTGATTGTTAAATTTTAATAATTTAATATAAAATTCAATATTATAAAATGTATTTTATATCGTATCACTTTTTATTCATTAGGCATGATCTTATTTAACTGTTAAATAAGATCAATTTACTAAACAATTTATTTATCTTATTTTGTCAATCAAAACTTTATAACTTCTAAAGCTAGTTACATGTAAATTAAGAGAGTTTATCTAGCAATCATCACAAAGAACAAATCAGCATGTAATATTTAGATGTTTAGCCTTCACTTTCTCTGATATCATAACATTTATCTAGCAATCATCACAAAAAACAAATCAGCATGTAATATTTAGATGTTCGGCCTTCACTTTCTCTGATATCATAACATAGCCAAAAAATATTGGAAAAAATCGATACTTATTATTACAATATGGTGATTAATTGACAAGTTAATTTGTTGGAAAAAGCTTCAGCAGATCAATTAAATTTTCAAATCAAATCAATTAATACATTTGGCCATGAAAAATGCAAGGATATATATAACTAAAATTCTTACAGCTTGTTATATCCTAGTTACAAAACAAACTCAACCACCATCTAACAGTTAATTTCTCACATATTCTACCTGCAGCTTTACATAGACTTTTTACTCTAAGAACTAATTTATAGAAAAAATGAAACACAATTGATTATTTTAAAAGAATACAATACAATTAAGCAAACCACAAAAATTAAGCGCAATTCTCAAACCGTTATCTGCACTATAGTTCAACAATTGCTCATTCCTGATGGATGTCTTAGCATATAAGTTTCAGCATCATGACACCTGTCAAATTAAAATTTCTCATTTTACTTGAAGAATTCACCAGAATGAAAAAATAAACAAATAAACAAATAAAACCTCCAATGTCCACGCATGTTTAAGTTGAATTCTTAAATAAAATATACTAATTGTCAATATAAACATCTAACTACAAAATCACATGATTTATTTATTCAAAATTAAATGAAGCAAATTAGCCAATAGACAATTTAATATAATAATAACAAAAAGAAATCATAAACTGAACTATAGCATGAGCTATAGCTCTTTTTGGTCACAGACAAAATGTTAGAATGAAAAAAGGAAAAAAAATATAAAGCAAGACAAAATATCACTGTCAAAACTACAAAATTCACAAGAATTCAAAAATTTATACTTTATCATTTTTAACTTACCTTTTTGTTTTTACAATTTTTTTAAAATGACACATAAAAAATCCATTGCTATTATAATTTTAACACTGAAAAGTATTTTCAAGAAGATTAAAAGAAGTAAAGACAAATCATAATAACATCAGGAAAGAAAGCCAAACTCTTTATTTTCTCAGCCTTTCATTTTTCTATTCCAAATATAAAACTTTGTGTTCTAGTTCATTTGTAGCTTGTTAGTGTAGCCAATCAAATAGATAAACTCCAATCGTAGAACATGTTAAAACCCTGCACCATTTAGAAAAAAAATATAGTCAGTAAATAAAGAAAACCTAAAAAAGAAGATCGAAAAAAAAGAGAATAAAAGACAAAAGGATAATATATATTCTACATCTCTCATACATGAGTTTGTCAAAGGTGAAACTTCTTTCCAAAAGCCAAATTTTTGAATCCAACACAAAAATTCTCTAAAGCAAAAGAGAAAAAACAAAATTAGACATTTACCTTCGATAATTTTTCTCTAAGACCATCACAGACATATGTAGAGAGAGATATTTTTTCTTTCTTTCTTTGTGAACAGATGTAAAGATGGAGTAAAATATATTATTAAAAACACTTTAAAACAAAAATGGAAATAGCAACCAATATCCACATGAAAACTTCTTAGATTCAGATTGTTCTCTAAATTTTATTATTTCATTTTAGACGATAATCACTATTACTTCTTTGATTTCTTGTTCTTCTCTACCAAGGCAAAAAATCTTTTGATCCAAATTGAATACGTAGCATAATAACCCATCACATTAAACAATAACAAGAAAAAATAAATAAATAAAATGAAAGAAAAACTTATCAAATTGAAAAAACCTATAAAATTTGGAATCATATTTATATGATATATATATATTGTCTTTTTCTCAGCAGATTGCAGATCAACCAATGGAATAAAAAAATTACTTTTTTCTCACACAAATATAAAATTATTTGTTTTCTTCCTCCAATACTCTTTTCGTATTGAAACAGTCTCTCAATTTTTTTGCTTGAACGATCGTATATCGTTTTAGTTGTATTATCACAAACAATCAGAAAACACATAACAAAAAAATCTTTAATCGAAAAAGTTAGGATTTTCATAAAATAAAAGGCCAAAAGAAAAATAAGATTTAAATAGCTGAGATAGAAAAAAATAAAAAATATTGCACATTTGCTTTGCTTCAAAGGTGAAACAAACTCACTATCATAACTACAAAATCCGAAACAAACCCACAAATGCCGAAACAAATTGATCAAGAAAAAAAAATTTATTACCATATGAGTGATATATCTGCCTTCTTTTCGAATATTTGATTAATGGAGTAGAAAACAGAAATAAGGAGAATTAAAATGTGTGAGAAAATTATGATATATATAAATGAAAAAAATTAACAACAATGAATTTATTTCATCCACAAGATTCGAACCTGAGACCTTGCTTAAGGGAAAAAAAATGTCCAACCATCCATCCAAACTTGCATTGATAACAATAGTGTCATTTTTGCTATGTAAAGAGAAAAAATACTATGGACCATGAAAAAAGACGAAAACTCATTTGGCTCCCTACTGTCTTTTATAATATATAAGATATATATATATATACACACTAGATTTGCACGCAAAGCTTATATATACTTTGATGCATCTTTTACGTTATTTTTTGATGATTTTTGATATTCATATATTAGAACTTTGAATCAAGATGCTACTTATAGTTCTGTTTAGACCACATATTAATTTTCTAAGGAAATTTATATTCATTTAAGTTTGATTATGGAAAATAATTGTTGTCCCATATTGATTGGAGAATGAGAAGCACATGGATTTATACAAGTATAAATAAGTGGCTTTTAAATTGAAAATGCAAGAGTCCCACATCGGAAAAGTAACAAGCATCCTTGAAACTCCATTTTTATAAATAGAAGCTTCACTAACATTTAAAAGATCCATGGCTGATTGATCACGTATGTGACATATGGAAGGAAAGTCGGTACAGATGTTCATAGATTGATTCAAAAAAGTGAGGATCAGATATCTCTTGGATATACCAGAAAGGGAGTTCGTCAAATTAGCACAAGGTGGATTGAGCTACAAGCTCCGAAAGAAGTTTGAGGGGACATAATTCAATGACTTGTTCAAGTTGGTCGCTCGAGCCACTCAGTATGAAGGCATTTTGAAAGTGGAGTACCAGAGGAAGAACTCGTCCAGAATGTCATATTACAATGACTCAAATACTGAAATTCACTTTGTAGAGACTGAGGACCAAGAAAATATAGATGTAACTGTTGAATTAGACGCGGCAGAGGTAGTAGCCACTCATCCATACGTTTGCAAAGCTCTTACTAGGCCGACAATGAGCCAGAAAGTTCCACAGCTAGTTATGGACAAAAGAAAAAATTGAGTTAAACTGGAGAAGGTCTACAGTTTCGACATCTCCAAAGTTGATCAGATTTTTTACCACCTCATAGCCGACAAGGTAATTAAATTACCTGATGACCATATCCTTCCAATAGCTGAAGAGATGAAGAAGAAGTCATACTGCAAATGACATGGCATGTGGTCACATCAAACTGTCAACTGCGTGGTCTTCAAGAATGCTATCTAGGCGATGATTGACAAGGGAGAGTTAAAGTTTCCAGAAAAAGGAAAGAGGATAATGCAAGTGGACAACAACCATTTCCCATTAGCCGAAGTGAATATGATTTCAACCAACATCTCAAACTTGACGAGACCCAATATCAAGGTAGACTTCAAATAGATATCAGGAAAACGAGCATGGAAGAATGACGTCAAGCATGGAAGGGAGTATTCGGCCAAAAAGGCTTAATCACTCGCTAAGCTGTTTAGTACCTGATGCAAGCATGAGGCCAAAAAGGAAGGAAATAGGCAGATGGTAGGACTTATATCATGCAGGATATAAGTCATATCACCTGCTATGAAGGTAGATCATTGGTATCATGCAGGATATAAGTCCCACCATCCGCTTACCAAGACCTAAAAGAGGTGGCTGCAATGCCAACATGCTAAAAGTTAGAAAGCTCCTTGATCGGAAAAGCAAAAGAATAGTATCGTGTCAAATGTATTGGAATCATGTCTCAATGACCTGGATGGAAGACGTGAGGTCGCAACTCTATCCAAGAAAGTTGGCATCTTATTTGGAGCTCCACAAATGAAGAAACATGTAAAGAGATGGATCAGAAAGCAAAGTGCAGAACTTTAGTCATGCTTGAAAAACATGGACAATAATCTAGTGGAAGAAGACATAGTTGTTTATTCAACCGTCAAGTTATCAACGATCAAATTTGGAACCATGGATGAGGTGATGGTCAATGCAATCGTCGTTTTGCCTTTGTCATTTGGATCCCCATTTTAGTTGGCATGATAGAATAAGAACGTTGTCCAACGAAGTCATGATATAAAGGAAATTCAAATGCAGTGTAAAATATCAAATCGGATGTTGGAGGATATGATATTGGGGGGCAATACCCTGCAAATGTAACATGAGCAAGTCAGAAAAAAAATAGGCCAAAAAACTACATGACCATTAAATGCAATTTTAGATAGCCAATTCAGGCTGCTTTTATGGCCCAGCCAAAGAACTCGGCTAAAGGCCAAAATACACAGCCAACCTACTCAAATAGATGCAATATGTAGGTATTATGAAATTAAGCAAGTTGAAAGACTACTAGTCCACTAATAGCAAAAGAATTGCTGTGTCGGGGTGACATGATATAAAGTTGAATTTCTTGCCTTCAAAAATCGGTTGGATACAGTTGATTCGTGACCGCAATGTAAGAAGCCGGAACAGGCAAAGAAAATTAGAAAAAATATTCTGCATCAACACATACGTCGTCGGGATGGTCCACATCGTCAAAAATATTGAAATATGTCGAGGGACACATGTACAAAAATGCCAAATAAATCATATAAATAAACTTAGAAGATCGTTTGGTCAATAATAAAATGTTTAGAAGTACATAGTGGAGCCACAAAAAAGAAACTGCAAGCAGTTTGCAGTAACCTTGACTATGAGAATAAAGTCCTTGTCACCTGCAGTGAAGATACAAAAATGTATACCTGCAAAACCACAAAGATAAAATATGTTTTTGGACAAAGAATAGTTCATCATGAGTATTGGCGGACCATAACTTGAGAGTGGATAAGCTTGTGGCATGTGAGCAGATTAGTTGCATCCCACCTTTTTCTTTTTGTTGATATTTGACCTCGGAATGGTTTGTGTTTGCACAATCAAAATTGGAGGCAAATATACCTATAAAAGAAAATAAGTCCAGCTAAAATAATTTGGAGCTAAGTCATCATGTGGCTGATTTTGGTTTAAAGTAAAGAAATATATATATATATATATTATATATATTATTTCTTTTAATATAGAAAAGATGAGGTCGTTATGCCTATTGAATGATATCCAGTTAGGGTGGAGATTTCATACAAAGAATTATAAATAAATGAGCCAGACCTGCCAATGTACTTGAAGTCTTGAACATCATGCCTTTGTGTACGTGGTCGCCAATATAGAAAAGCCTCATTATTAAAAGTTGTTGCTGCATATCAGATTGATTTCTAAGGATTTCGGTGTTCTATGTTTTCAAGTTTATATCATTGAATATTGCACATTAAATAAGATTGGACCAAGTGGAGGCAGAATAAATGTATTTTGAAGATCAAATTATTCTCTTTTGAGTGAAAGTCATGAAAGTGTAATACCTGAAACACCAAAAGAAAGCTTGATGACAAGGAGACTCGATGCCGACGTTGGAAATTTCCATGGAATAACACATGGAATTACGAGCCGCTCGTAGAGTTTACATCCAAGGGATCACAGAGCACCGCCACTGCATAAAAGAGAAGAAAATTTTTAGAGAGATTTTCTGGAGCAATTGATGTAAATTACTTGGCATGTTGCGGCTAGGGTAAAGGAAAGAAACTTTAATATAAAATTGTGATAAAATTGTGAAAGAGCTAGTTCTTTTGGCATGTAGTGCTAAAAGGTAGTCCGTGATTTTTTTCATTTGGCATGTATGATGGGCAGTGTATGAGTTGCCAAGAATGGAATATGGAAGCTAAATCTTTGTAATTAATTGAATGCTTGGGCCGAAAGATCTGGTAGGATTTTAAAAATTATGGATTTGCATCGATATTTGGCAAGAATATGAGAAAATATTCCATTATTGAATTTATGGAGGCTGTTCTTGATGGAAACCAGTATTTGTGGCAATGTTTCATCAAAAGAAGATGGAACGTGGATTGTTTTTTGCCAAATTCAAAATTTAATCTAATTGTTTTTTTTTTTTCTAGGGAGGGGCATCAGAATGTTTTCAAATTTACATTATGCTTGGGTATCAAGCTATGGAAAAAACATTGTTTGATGGAATTAGATGAAATCAATATTTTGGCCATTACTAGAGTTTGAGAGGAATTTTTGGTCCATATTTGGATTGCCATATGGAAGTAGTGAAGGTTGGATAATCTAAGAGCATCTTTAATGGCTTTGTGGATTGAAATCTACATGGCACATAGAATAAAAGTTTTTATTGCTTATGTGTCAAATGTCTATTTAATAGACAGTGAATATTTAAAAATAGTTTACAATAGGATCTGTTTACAATAAAAGTAATAGATTGTGTAATTTTTTTTTTAAAATTATATCTATTTAAAATTTTAAAATAATTGAAAAAAGAATAAAAAAAGAGTTAATTGCTGAGTCACACTGTCTAACAGACCTTCTGAAAGTAGAACAGTGTCTATTTTATTTTTTGCCACATAAACTTAACAGAGCTAATAGACAGAATCATTGGAGAGTTTTTTTTTTAAATCTTCTATATTTATGATGTGGCAATAAAATTAAAGCAATCCACAGTATCATTGGAGATGCTCTAAGGACGGAGAAGAACTATTATTGCTTTTCAATTTTTATTCTCTAAAGCAATATTTAAACCATATATTAATTATCTAAGGAAAGTAATATTCATTTAAGTTTGATTATGAAAAATAGATTTTGTCCCATATTGATTGGAGAATGAGAAGCACATGGATTTGTATAAGTATAAATAAGTGGCTTTGAAATTGAAAATGCAAGAGTCCCACATCGAAAAAATAACAAGCATCATTGAAGCTTCATCTTTATAAATAGAAGTTTTACCAACATTTAAAAGATCATTCGATCAACACACAACTACAATATAGACTACTTAATTAATTCTCATTAGAATTTACTTTAGCTAGTCAAGTATTCTTAGTGTGTTCTTAGTTGAAATTTGCCTTTTAATTATTTTGTTCTCAATAATTAATACAGTTGTTGATTCAATTGGCGCACTTTTTGTTTTTTTGAATTTTTATAGGTTTGAAATAGCACGCTCACGCACTAGGAGACGACATATAGTTGAGATTTATTCTAATAAGTTCAATTAAATTGCTGTAAAAAATTTCCATGTGAATTGAATATAAGCTACCATATGATCTTGATATTATTTCTAGCAAAGGCTAGCTTTATGCCAACCACATTTTCTTCCACGATGAGTGTTGCAGGAAGTAGAAAACACAATAACTATTATATATTTTTTAAAACTATTTGAATGTATAAAAGAATTTCACCTAGGTCCTAACAATTCCAAGCTAATAAACAATGGGAGTAGAAAACACAATAACTACTTAGTCACATTGGAAAGAAAAATTCCTTCTTGCACCAACTTGAAAGCCCTTGTAGCCGTTGTCACGACACAATTAATAAACCCAAATAGATTGAAACTTGGTTCAAGCAATGAAAAAAAAGACAGATGAATGGTATGCGTCAATAAGATTTTTTCCAAGACTGAATAATAGAAAAATTCCCACATTACAAACAATATCTAAAAGTAAGTTCGAAGTCCACATTTAATAAAACTGAACAAAAAATAATAAAGGCTCTCGAATCAATTTAAGGAGGCAAGAACTCCACATAAACTAGTACAACCTCATAGATTACTGGGCTATATAAAACTAAGCAAATAGTAGTGGAAAATATAACCAATTTTTGAATGAGTTTTTTTAGTCAAATATACAGTTCAGTAGTCATCTCATTCACTTGTTATATCAATTTGATTACTGGGTTTTTTAAGTTCTAATTTGAATGATGTTGTCATCTCCTTCACTTGTTACAATTCAATAGTATAAGCTTCTGACTCTTCCATGAACATGAAAAAACACATTTGATTAGATAATGTGTTGTGATTTAATTTGTAAAAGAGAACAGTAGGGAATCAAATATACAAATACTAGCAAGTTTTCAAAGTCGCTTTGATGTAAGCTTGGCCAAGAAGACTTGGAAACTTTTACTGTAATGTCGAAGTGCTGCTACTTTTGCTCAATTGCACTCGGAAAATGATTTAAAACATAAGTTTTGATAATAAATGAATCTCTATTAACAATATTTTTTTTACAGAAATAAAAAATATTATTTTTAGCCTTTCCACCAAAACTACCAATAAGATGAGTTTTCACCTGGTCAAAAGATAACCCTCATTAAAAAAAAAAAAAAAATGGAAATGAGAATCCTACAATACAAATAACAAACTGTAAAAGTAAAAGCAGCTTTTAATCTTGTACTAAGAAAAAAACAGTAGGATGGGAAGCTTAAGTAAATAGTAAAAAAGAAAAAAAAAATAGGATAGAAATAAGACTCACCATATCCCTTGTTTAATCCATTCATCGGAAGGGTTTAAACCATCCGAATATTTTTCTTTCAATTAAACACCGACATCAAAATTCAATTCTCAATGAAAAAATTGTATTGAACTCAATGAAAGAAGAATATTGAATTCTCCAGAGAAAAACAATTGGCTGAAATTAACGAAATAAATGATCTCTCAAAACACCCATAGTTTCAATTGAATTCTAAAAAGCAAGGACAAAAAAGAAATAAACAAGTTTTTTTTACTTTAAATCAATGAAAGAAATCTTCATCTCATTGACCAAAATAGGAGCATTTATTTGATAATCCTGAATCGAAAAGAGAAAATTATGAAATCAAATAAAAAAAAATCATATACATAAGAGAAACTTTAATCAATTTGAATCAAGCGGAGAAGCATACGTACTAGCGGTCATCGCTTGCAAATGATCTGCAATTGAACTCGACACCTTTTTTTGGGCATTTTGGAATAGTTGATTCGAGGAGTCCATCGAGAAGCTTAAATAGTGAAATCAAAAAACATAATCAAAATGATGCCGAGAAATGGAACTGATTGACAGGACCCGCACTACCTAAGTCCTGCCTACAGGACTTAATCACGCTGATTAAGTCCCTAAGCAGTCAACAACCACCATAACTAACAATTCCACAACCCAAACTCCTAGATGCCAGAAAATTTAATAGAAATTTTGGCAGAGTTTGATCTGTATTTGGAATATTCTCCAAATTATTTGCATGTACCTGCATGTCCAAAACAATAATTCTACAACATTTTAGTTCACCATCTCTACCATAATTCAGTAAACTCACAGCAATATATATCCATATACATAATCTCCATAATATAATTATAAAATTTGTATTACAAAATATAATTCTATCATACTACCATTTAATACACAACTATACAATAAACTAGTACAATCTAATTTCACTATTACTACCTCTAACTTGCTGCTCCGAAGCTTACTAATAATAGTAGCAAAGCTAAGTATCCAAGAATCTACCTGAAATATTTTTAGAATTTAAAGGTGGGGTGAATATTTGCATACTCAGTGAGTAGAAACTAAATAGGAAAATAATATTTTCTTACATACATAACGTATATATAAAAATTGGTTTATGCATGCAATCTCTTTTGAAAGTAGTTCATCTTCCAAATTTCAAAATATTCATATATATATATATATTTAACATAATTATTATTTTTGTTTATGTCAAAATGTCTTGAAATATTAAAACAACATACACAATCAATGCAACAAAATATATGAGGGACATTCAGTGAAAAGCCACAGAACATATATATACGAACACATCATATATATACCGGGCAGGTAAGCTAACCATTAAATCTCCAGTGAAAAGCCACAGACATATATGTGAACAAATCATCATATATCGAGTGGGTAATAACTATTTCTGTGAAAACCATTGTCCCTTTATATATTCACACACATGTATGTAATTCATAATCCCATCTTGGCGGCATAAATCATCGCACAAGCCTAAATAATCTGGCGGCATAAACCATCGCCCAATAACTTGGCGGCATAAACCATCGCCCAAGTATAAATAATTTTCCTACTTGGCGGCATATCACATCGCCCAAGTAGTCACCAACCATATCCAATGTCAACCTCCCTACCCGGAGGCATAATCATCGCCCAAATAATCACCAAACATAGATATCATACATTTATGAATTCACACAAAAATGATCACAATCATAAATATTCACTTTAAATTCATAATTAAAGCATTCTTTTAAACTCATGAATAAATATATATGTATTTATTCCAAAGGAAATAATAAAGTAATATATATATATATCAATCTATGTATATATATACTTGTAAAACTTATTTAATCACAAAATATATATTTCTTAATCATATACACTTTGAATATATTGCCAAACCATAAAATATATGTATATATTCATGCATTTACATATATATATATATATATTTATATTTATGTGTTCCCACTCACAGAAACACCGCGTTGACGTCTATCCACGGTTAGTTGCTCTGTTCGACCGGAGTAGTTCCTTCCTCTAGTAATACAATATAATAATATTACCAAATATTTCATTATCGTAATATAAAGTAAAACCCCATTTTTATTACCTATTTTCATACTTATGAAAATTTTCTCATAATAACATAGGTTTATTAATTATATTTTTACCCAAATGATTTTTAAAGGTTAATACCTAAATTTTAATTCTTAACTTTCATCACAATTAAATTTCCAACTAAATTTATATCATCATCCACTTAAATTTTCTAATTAAAATTACTAATTCTCAACCAATTATATAATCAACCTTCACAATTCCTATAAATCACTTAATTATAATCTATTACATTAACTACAATCATCATAATCTATCACCATAATTTCATCAAAATACAGTCCAAAAACTCACAAATTTTCCTAAATTTCCATTCTCCAACTCTATACTACAATGCTTATCATTATACAATGTAATTAAGCATAGGAAAAATGATTTACCTTCAATTGGAGCCAAAATTTCACAATTTCTCCAGAAATTTAAAAATCCCCTTTGTGTCTTTTTTTTCAAATCTCTAACCTATCTCACTAATCTTCAATTCCAACACTTGGGTTTGGTAAATGAGTGAAAAGGAAGCTTTTGGTACATAAATTTTGGCCCAGAATCTCTCAATTTCAGATGAGAAATAAATTCGGTTAAACCCCCAAAACTCACACCTAGAGTGGCTTTTGGTTAAAACAAACATTACCAAAGTGTTTAAAGGCTCTAAAACCTATGGGTAACCTATTTCTAAGGTTGATTTGGAAAAAATTGAAGAAGAATGAAATTATTTTCTCTCAAAAGCTTGGCTAGCTCAACAATGGAGGAAAGAAATGTGCAATCTGCATGAAAGAGAAGCTGATGACCTCAGATTTAAATCAGCTTTCCAACTTTCTAATTTTGCCCCTTCCATCTCTTCACATAATTATTTATTTTCAAAGGCAAATTTGTTATTTGTCATTTTTATTTTATTTTTATTTACTTATTCAACATTTTTATTTATTTATTTACTTATTTTTATTTTTATTTTTATTCTTATTCTTATTTTTTTTACACTAAATATAATTAAAATACTAATCCACAAATTTTTATTCTAAATTTTTATTTTTTTATATTAAATTTTAAAACTATCAAAATTATTTTACTAATAATTATTTTTCTTATACAACCATTAGTATTATTAATTCAATTATTAAATATAATTAACTTTAATTATTTTATTAATCACTATTTAAGTTTTAAAATGTTACGCTGTACTCATTTTGTATCGGAAACCGAGGAAGATAAAGATGAAAAAAAGAGCATCAGAGTCCGCTGGATCAAAATGCATGCTTTGTTATATATGTCAAAGCAAAAGCCACCATTTAATCAAAGATTAAAAGAAAAATGACATCATTTTTACAGAGAAAAAAAGAAAAAAGAAAAAAGGAAAAAAAAAGAGCACCGTTTTAGACGCATAAAAAGACAAAGAACATAGAAAAAAATGGAAATCCATTTTTCTCAAAATCAACTCCTCCAATCTTCTTCTCAAAATCCCTTCTATCCAAAATTTACCCACCAAAAGAAATTATCCACCATTATTATTTGATCGATTTTTCCAATATCATACTTAGAAGGATATACACGCAAAAATTGTAGCCGCGGAAACCAGGGTGCTCCTATTCCTTTTTCCTCTCAAAATTCCTTCCATCCTAAATTTACAAGCCACCATGAAAAATCCTTCAAGCAGTTGATCGATTTGCTGAGCTGAAGCCTAGAAAGAGATACACATAGCTGTGGAAATCTGGGCGGTGGGCTATGGTGACCTTGAAGCCGACAACTGACCATTCGGTGAGTTATTATCCCATCTCTCATGTGTCTATAGGTTATAAGTTTTTTCTTTATCTAGACTATTTTTGAAGACTTAGAGAATTTTAAGAGAAATACATGATTTTGGACAGGGTGTATAACATAATGGATGTATCAAATGTGTGTTTATGAAAACTTGGCTTTAATGGAAATTAAAAAAACAATATGTAATTGTGGTGCTTTTTAAAATGGACATAACAGTTCATTTGGTAATCATATACTGTCAGATGTTTACTTTTCTCTAGTCTGGCTATTGTAAGTTATTTTGCCCACTTTTCAATCTTTTTCTCTTTCTATTATCCTATTTATTCTTCTTCTTCCCTTTTCTGGGTATATGAAGATGTATGCATTTTCACGAGCTTATGCTAGAATCAACTTCAATTCATTTTTAGCTAAATTTTTAGAAGATAACAAGAATAAGATTCCTAAGGATGTAATAGTGGAAAGAGCCACAAAACAAAAAGACCTTTCTTTTCAAAAAGATGGAATTGTAGTCCATTCCTATACTCTCAGTTTGGGTTTGTATCTTCCATTCCATCCATTGAATAGAGAGATATTAAGCAAATTTGGTTTAGCTCCAATCCAGTTTGTACCAAATTGTTCGAGGGTAATGTTTAGTATATTAGCATTGAATTTTATGTGTAAAATTAACTTGGGTGTGAGTGAGTTTTGTTTCTGTTATGTAGTTAAGCAAACTTCTTTTGGTTTTTACTATTTATGTCTCAGAGACAAGAGCTATAATTTGGTTACTAATTTACCCAATTCTGAGAAAGGTTGGTAAGAGGAATTGATCCATATAGAGGGTAATTGGGAAAGAGCAGCTGGGGACACCTATAATACAGGGTACTCAGTCCCTAGAACTGCAACTTCTGGCCAACCTTCAGGTGTCTTGCTTAAAACACTGAATTTCTAGTACCAATGTAACATTGCCACATGGCAGCGTTGACCTACTAATTTTTGGATATCAAATGATATGATATTGTTTAGTTGGTTTTCATTAGATCCCATTTTGAATGTACACCTTTATTAACTTTTTTCGATCATAGAGTTTTGTTGTATTATTTGGAAACCAAAAAGTTGATACAAGGGACATCATATATGGTTGAGAAGGAGGAAGAAATATAAAAAAAAATTAAGAAATCTTTAAGGAAAAATATATTGGTATTGGAGAAAATGATGATGATTTGTTAGAGTCAGTAGCTAGTTTACATGTTGAATATATAAAGGATATTTCCAATTTGACAAGTGCTTCTTCTTCTATACATGATTTGCAATAGCAAAAACATACATGAATACCACCATCTGTGGGTGTGTATAAGATAAAGGTGGATAGATCTCTCTTACAATCGAATGGAAATGGTGGAGTGGGCATTGTTATTAGAAATTGGGAACTCCCAGTTTATGGCTGCTATGTCAAACCCTATTTCAAGATCTTCAAATGCTTTTGAAAATGAACTCATGGCTATTAAAGAAGCCTTGAAATTATGTTCTTAGATAGGATTTTTTAGTGGTGATATAGTCACTGACTGTCAAATATCATCAAGGCTCCTGCATGATACTTCTTCATATTTAGGAGTTAGATGTCATTTGTTAGATAATGTTAGAACCATGCTTACTTTTGCTCCTCAATTTTTCTTGTTTGTATCAGCCATGGGGTGCAAATAGAATTCATTTGCACCATGAACAATTCATCAAATTATTCCACTTCCATCCAAATTACATGAATCAATTTTTCATATTTAGGAGTTAGATGTCATTTGTTAGATAAATGAGGTAACCATATTTTCTTTAAATTATGTATTAACTTGGATGGAAAAGGTTCCAATATGGTTACCTCATTTATCCAAATTGATGATTGCATTCCTTCTTCTTAATAAAAGATTATTTTCTTTGCTAAAAAAAAAATGAAGGGAAACATATTGATGCTTATATATGATGATTAGGAACTGATTATGTGTTTGATCATATAATAAATAACTATTTTTTTGATTAATTGTTTAAATAAAAATCAATTCAAATATGTGAACAATTATTTTTTAGCAAAGCAGGAAAATAACTTTTTTATTTTTTGGTATTTGTTTTTGGATTTTATTTGTATCCTTTCTTAATCTCATAAATGGAACTTAGGTAGGCATATTGTTATCTTCAACTCTCGCTCGCAATATATCTTAAAGCTCTAATCATGGAAGGAGAAGTTAAGTACATTGATGTCAAAGTAGTTGACTTTTTGAAAAAAAAAATTGTTTCAAAAATGACATAATTTGAGCATAAGCACGTCTCACGTTTTAAACAACTCAATATACCAATAATATTGCATCTGCGTGTTGGAGTCATTGTGGAGAAATCACTAATAGATGTTAAGAACGTATATGGAATAATATCAACTTAAAAATAAGAAATTGTATAGGATTGGCTGAATTTTGCAAATTGTGTAAAAAAAATTGTAAAGGTTTACTATCGAAAATGTTTAGTAGATGTGTGTTTCATTTGTTTATTTTTTGTCATTATTTATGGTATATACCGTTGTGTAGAATAAAAGTTGCAATGTTAACGTATATGTTATGTTGTTGAAGTTGCTATTATTCTGCATATGTTTCTCCATAGTGGGTTTTAGTATTGTGCATACCGATTGTTGTTATTGAAATGTACGCTTGACATGAAAAAAGAAATTGACAACAAACATAAGAAAACAAAGTTTTTTTTTCCTTTATATATATATATATATATATCTTGCTAGTATGGATTATTTTTTTATTACTCATGTGCTGCACATGATCATTATGATGAAATAAAAGAATACAAGCATAATATTCCTTTTAAAAAACGTAGTGCGAATGGATGGCTTAATTGAAGCTATCTGAGTATTTTATTGGCATTTGAAAAAAAAAGAGCTAGTGATTGTCTTTGAGTAATAGTGAGGTTGAACTTTGTAAGCAAGACAATGAGTTTAAAGTAAATCTGGAGGTAAGTTGATCAGTTTAATGTTTGTAGATAGTAGTTACATGAGGTGGAAGAAATTGCATAATGAGTTTTTCCTTGTTTAGGCCATGAAGGGATTGGAAATATCTCGATGATTTAGAGAAAGCAAAATATGTCAGGGTCCGCACTAAAAGGAAAAATAATTTTTTTAGCAGATGTTGTATGGAATGACTATGAAGCTTAGTAAAAGGTTTAGTGAAGATAGAACAAACCAATAAATAAAATCAGCTTTGGTTGTTTTATAACTTGGAAAATTTATGGGATAAAGAAGTAATTGGTTAGGTTGATGGTGGATCAATTTCATCCTAGTTCTTGTACAATTAGATTGCATTGTGAGTAGGACACAATAACTGAATACGATGTAGAACGATTGCTGGGATTGGTTGATGATGACAATGCCGTTGAGGAAAAGGCTTCTATGGACAACATGAAGGTGGTGAAAAGTAAATATTGTACAGATGACAGAGGCATATCGATTGTGACCTGCACCATTTATTGTTTATGAAACGTGAAGCGAATGATGATTTCAAGGTGTTATTTACGTTGTTTGTTATGGAGACAATTTTAAATCCCATCTCAAGAATGTTTGTAAAAAGTAGTGATCTCGTACGAGTGAGGAAGCCGAAATAGTTAGGAAACATAAATGGGTTTTATTTACATTCAATCAGTTTGTCAAGGGGATAATAAAGTATAAGGAACATAATCCACTTTATATTTCTAGATACTTATCGGTTTTACAGGTCAACTATCGATAACCCTTATTTTTTCATGTTACATGCATAGCGTGAATTTGTAATATTGCCAACTTTTTGTATGACTACATTTATGTTTTATGTCATACAGTATTTTTGTATGACTGGCAAGAAAAATATTGGCAGTTCATTTACGCCAACTAGTGCTTGGAGAGAATCTGAGATAAAAAAAAAGAAATTCATGAAGATATTCCTCCGAAATGGAGGTTTGCATTCAAGCACGGAATATTTAGTAACACGCAATCGATTGAAATTATGCAAAATTTTATAGATTTTTACTGTTGTATTGCCAAAATATCAAATTTTATGTATTTTAAATGTAGAGTGAAATATCAATATCGAATGAAATTATGAGATTCATTATGACCCAAGGAAAATGATGATATTAAAGATATCAAAGCAACTATAAGGGTCATTCAAACAAATGTTGAAGTTTTGAATTGGAAGGTGACAACTTCATATGAAAATTATCAAACATTCAAGACAGATGTGAAAGAGCAGCTGAAAACCATGTCACAAACTATGACATAATTGAAAGAAACAGTTGAAAAGTTAGGAGCAAATGCCTCAAATGTTATACGAAAGAGCACATGTTGGACATGGGAAAGAGAAGGAGAATGAAAAACCAAGGCCACCAATTCATTGTGAGATGACGAAAAAGATGCTTTATTCATAATGGTTTCCATGGAAGATAAAATAGCAGCCAAGAATGCAACTGACAATGATTCGTCATTATTTGGCACTACACACGTCTCAGAGCATTTGGATATATTAGTAACTGAGTTAGCTCTTGATGGAGTAAAAAATGTATTTGTTTGTTATTTGGTTTTGTATTTGTCATTGTTGTGTCTACAATTCTTTGATTGTAACCATATACCTATGTCATGAGAGTGGGGAAATATTGGCACTTTTATTGTGCCAATAAGGCATTATGTGCATACAGGCACCAACACATCAGTGTTATGGAGTACAAAAGGATGCCATGATGAAAAGAAGTGAAAGTCGTCCACTGATGACTAGCTTTCTAAGTCTTATTAACATGGTTTTATTTCATCTTGAAAAGAATATTTATGAAGCCAATTCAAAATTACTAGAGTACATTTTCGATACAACACTTGATGTGGAACTCCAAGATTAAAGAATCCAAAATCTCAAAACACACAAAAAGTATTATAACAATAATTGGAAACAAGAACCCACCTTACCAAACCCTTAGATAACTTGTATCTAAAAATGTGAATTAGAAAGCTAGGGAAAAATAAGAACAATTACCACAAAGTATTTCTACTTTGATAAGAGAATTCAACTTCTAATGCAACAACAAGAAGAAATTGATTCCTCACATTGCAAAAACACTCTTGGGAGCAATAAGAAAATTAATTCTTTCAATTAATTAAAATCTGAAATTTATATTGTTTCTTACAAAAGAATTGATCCCTTTTTATATAAGGATTAATGTTAGATCAAGACTCAATTTAAACTATTAAATATTGAAAAAGTAATTCTAAGGGTGAAAACTAATCCTAAATAAATAAAATACGAAAATAACAAATATTACAAAACTGTCATTATAATCCAAAAATAGCTAAATTATAAAATTGCCATTAATTAAATGCTTATTTTTAAAATGACGCTGTTTCGTCTCCACAACTCCCAAGCATCATTACCACATTCATCCATTGCTTAGACATCATGCTTAAATCACCATTAGGCTTCAAAAAAGTGTTCAAATAATTTGGAAACTTAAATTGATCTTTATCCATAATTCTCTTCATAAATCCAAACATTCTCTCTTTGATTTTCTTAGCTCGAGAACGCGTCACTGATCTACTAGGTAAGATGATGTCATCATATTTTGCTTCAATGCTAGAATATGACTTTATGATGCCCGCATCAACACTTGATCTGAAGTATTTACTATCTATATCCTTTCAAGAAGCTAATTAATTACGTCCGCTTTAATTTTGAAAAAAAAAATAGACATCGAATTGTTGACTAATATTTGGTGTTTTGTTAGTAATATATTGGTGTAAATGGCACAGAGTTTCTATACTTGCTCTGTAATTGGGTTTTTATGGCTTTTGACGTGGCTGAATGACAATGTATGTTATAAGATATTAGAATATTATATAATTCATACACTACTACTTACCAATTTTGTTTTAACAACGTTTGCTTAAATGTGAGGGTAATATCACTAGCGGCTGACAAGCTAATGCACCACCAAAGAGGATTGTATAAAGACGAAACTATGAATTGGGTTTTGCCAACTTTTGTCCAAGTACAAACTTGTTTGATAGTTAGTTAAATTGTGAATGTGTACTGGCATAATGATGAAAAACCATCCACTATTTGTTTACTTGTTTTTATATCGGTTAGCAATAGGTACTACAATTTGGGATGGACATGTCCAATGTTGATAAAAATGACAATTCCGACAGCTTTATATGGAGAAGCTTCATTCGTGTGAAAAATGTGAATAACATTAACTTTGAAATTTATCAGTTGAATTGGTGTTTTCGTGTTTGTACATACTGTTCGAAATGATTATCTATGTTGTCAATATTTATCATATATACATTCATATACATGACCATGTGGGTCCTTGGTATTTACTGGTTGTATGTGTAAAAGAAAATGTGGGTGAGATATAGGATCCCTTCCCAAGCTCGAGGAGAACTATTGTTCGAGAAGATTTTGCGCTCTCCATTGTGAGTTGACCATTTTAACTTTACTCTTGAATTTATGACTTTGGTGAAATGCATAATATAAATTAGCCTAGTAATATAATGCATGTAGAGAATTATTATCAACATTTTCAAATGCATGGAATTTGAGGTCGTTGGATTTTGTCTTGGCTGATGAAAATCAGCAAGTTTTTCATAAAGAGAACTTGTTTGGTTTTTTTTTATTTGCATTACCCAAAAGGTATTTCAGTAATAACCTAATGGCTATGATAGTAGGCTATTTTTCATCAAGTATATGCAGCAATCCGCCAACCTTTAAGTAAGCGATGGCAACATCAATGACTTGATTGTTTTTTTACTTTTTTATATTTTCATAGTTCTACGTCAATACTTGTAATTTTGTATTGCCATTAGTTGGATATAATATTACACCTTTTTGTAGTTTGATTCACAAATGGAAAAGTGTTAACAAGTTGGGACCTAGTGTGTAATGGTCATAATACCATCGAGTTTGAATAGTTCCAATGCACAATTGCATACGACAAAGAACATTTAAACAAAAGAGGTAAATCACCCATTAAGCCGTCAAAGACGACTAAATCTCCAGCAGGAACAATGAAACGGAAAAAAAAAAAAAAAAAAAGATAGAGGAAAAAATGAAAATCATTTTGTGCTCTTAGCTTTTGAAAAATGTGATACACAAAAATTGTAAATGTTTTGAAGCTACAGATAGTATGCAGAACATATATGATATATAATTCCAAGTGTTGCTGAATTTTTATGAATATGGTTACCAATGTAGCCATCTTTTTGTATATAAAATGCTGGATTAAGTTTAAATTTAGATATATGGTATTTAAAGACTAGTTGATACAATATTTTCTTAGTACATATTATGAACTTGTTATAAAGTTTAATTTACAATTACATGAAAAAGCAGCCTCCACTACCATAGGTATTGCCGAATAAGTAAAATATCCGCGAATGCTTGCAAAATTTCCTCATGTTTTTGTGCAACGTTAATAAGTGATGTTGGTTTATTTTATGGTATACATGTCAAAAAAATTATGGCTAAAAAAGTTAAAAGAGTTAAAATACTTGTGCATATTACGATTTACATTTTGAGACATTAAGTGGTACTAAACATGAATCCCATAATGGTATTAAACAAAAACTTAGCAGCCATATATAGTCTTACCAATAACCTCTTCGCCACCATCGTCCCCATGGGTTGTCCTTGGTTGAGTTGTTTATATTTTGTTGAGTGTGAAATGTTTATGGAGGCGTAAGGTCATTAACTATGTCCATCTCATTACCACTGGGCATGAACTCCCAATGAAGTCTTCTCCCAACCAATTTCAAATGCACCATCATTGAACGCTTCGTTGTGTCTTGTGTTAAAGGCTCCACTATTGTCATTGTACACCCTTTTGACACAAGTTTGCTTGGTGTGACCAACCATTTTGCATTGGCTGTATCATTTGTCTTTTGCCTCCTTTGTCCTGGCAGCTGCTCCACCTTTGGTCTTTACTATGAGTGGATATTTTATAATATTGTTTTCATTTTTGTGTCTTCCATGTGAATTTCGTTTCGTCAAACACCTTCACCACTTCTTCCAAGCGACTTGTCACTCGTATCATTTCTCTTTTGGCCTTTTTGTATCCATCTTCTATCTTTGATCCAAACAAATAGATTTTGTTCCTAAATAAACTCAATGAGGCATCTTAAAGTGATGTTACTACCTCATCAGATATTTCACATACACCACATTGTTGTTTAGTTCCCTCAATCTTTGCATCATTTATCCAACGATGTATAATCAATGATTCAGATTTCTCTTCAAGATGCTTCTGCTTCATATATAAAATGCATGACTACAAAAAATGACAACACTGTCAAATAAACTACATGAGCATTCTATATGATTATGCTTAATATAGTTTATCACACTCCATTTACTGAGGTTCCCTATACTTGGTCAAGGTGTACATTTTCTTGTCTCCATATGCCATGCAATTATTTTTTATCAACAATGTCTCTTCCCATAGCAAAACTTGCACTTTCGTATAAATTTTCTTTGTGTAGACATCTCCTCCATGTTTCTCATATTGCTTAAAATGTGTAATAGGGACTGGAATTGTAGTTTCACTCTTAATATCGTCATGCAACTAGTTTCACATCTTAGCCTGATCTACTTATATGATGAACTCATATAACTTCAATTTTCCTTTCACATATTTGTTCATACAAGAATTCATGCTATCACTTTTTTAAGTACGCAAGCTAGCAAAAAAATTTCCCTTTCAGAATGCTTCAGCCCACAGTTTATGTGTTTCGTGCATCTTTTTCAATTATTCATTATTGTGCAAAGAAAATTTTTCTAGTATGCGCGACATGATGTTGGAACTCCTCCACATTGTATTCACTCGTTATGAAATCAGTAAATGCCCTCACATGTTTTGGATCATGTAAGTTGCTTAAGCATTTTTTCTTTATATGTCATGTGCATAGTCTGTGGTTGGAGTTAGGAAAGACATGTTGAATTGCTTTTCTCATCGCTTCATCACTATTTGTTACCACAGATCAAAGATGCTTATTATACATAGCAAGGCGGAATATCTACAGTATCCATGTATACATTTCCACTGATTCAGCAACTAATAGTGCCATTCCAAGAATGGTTGTCATATTTTGATGGTTTACACCCACTAATATTACTAATGGCTTTTCATATGCGTTTTTTTTATAAGTTGCATAAAAAACCAACACATCTCAAAACAACGATAATCGAAACGAGATATGGAGTCAGCCCAAAATATGTTTGCAAGTATATTTTATGAGTCAACTGTAAACTTAAACAATATATCATGATCTATCTCAATCTTAGTACTAAATTGGGAGACCAAACTTTCTGCATCTGTTTTATGAATACCATAATTGTGTTTAGCTATAAATTTATTATGCAAATATTTCAATGTGAACCCTACTATATCGTAACTGCCAGCTTGGTCTACCATGTAATCCTTACATGTCCTAATACCAATATGGTGCAAGCCTTTAGCTTGTGCTAGATATGGATCTTCAACTTATCGATTGGATCAAAGACACGGTATTTGGTTACCTTGTAGCAATGGATGTGAATGGCTAGGTACAAATTTTATTACAACCAAATTGCCTTTTGTTCTATTTTTTATCGTACCAAATAAAACAGGACCCTACTTGAGCTAATGCCCTTTGTTTCATCTATTTTTTTTCGTGCCACACATGATTTCTGTATCCTTCCTTATTATCCTTCCTTATCACATACATATACCATTTTCGTATGTCCTCATTACTGTCACTTTTAACATGATACTTGCGCACAACAAATCCCATTATCTTAGAATATGTTGAATAAAACATATAAGCTGAATCAATAGACTTAAATTCTTCATCATCATGTCTTCAGCAGACAAAGAACCAAATTTCCTTCTATTTCTGCATTCCATATGTAAATCTTCATGGTTCGTACTCCCTGAATTTATGTACATCTGTTCATCGTCCATTACATCTTTACCTTTACTTGCACTGCTTCTAACTGAATTGTTACAATCCCTCACTTGTATTATGTAGTTCAAATGGGCCTCTCAATAAGTTGCTTTCTAAAATGTCTACCATTAATGTTCTATAACAAAAAATGTGTTGTACTAATGTCTGGACCAAGCAAAATGACAATGTAATAAACCATGTAATTTATTTACTAAGATGATTTTGTATATATATTTTGGCAACATCATGGCGTTTATTGCATGAAAACTCTAACCATTATACCCTATATGCAAGTTACTTGGATTTCTTTTAAAAAAAAAAAAAAAAAAAAAAAAACACTTACTTGGATATGCTCTGTTTGGTGTTTTCATCACACGTCTATGGTTCCTCTTCAATCTTCGTTTGGATCCTTGTTTGCTTGAAGTGTAGAATGTGTTTTATATTCAAATGGTTGGTAATTATAGTTTTGTACAATAATAAAATAGATATTTTAATAAAAAAAGGAGATTGTGGTTGGTTGATGAAGCATTAATGAGTGTGGTTGGTAATGCACTAAACAAAGATTTGTTTAGACTTTATTTAATTTTTTTTTTGCTCAATTACCTTTTTTCCAACTAATAATATTTGCTTAATATAATGCTCCAATATGGGTTTCTTAAAATTAATAAAAAAAAATTAAAACCATGGTTTTATTATTACTTAATTTATGATACAACACAATATTAGCCCGAACAAATAGAGCGTAACTTGTAAAAGGATGCATGGTTTGAAGGCAGAGATGTGTGGTTGTCTCTGTCTTGTACCCCGAACAGATGTATGCAAGGGCCCTTTACTTTACTGCGGGGTATACACCACAAAATTCACCAACTTTACCCCGAGGAAGTAAAAGGCACCTCATAATATGATCCATGATTTCAAAGGAGAGATATATGGTGGTTGTTTCTGTCTTGTACCCTGAATTGATGTATACAGGGTTTATATACTTATAGTAACCATATAAAAATCTTGATAACGAGGAAAGTTGCCTAAGTTTGTATCAGACATACCCATGGTCTTTTTGAAGTGAGAAGCATAAAGTTGGCCAAGAACATTGCTGTAGTTGTTATCATCAATGGAGCATGACAAAGCATGTTATACTTTAAAATAGGACTAGGCATAGTTCGGTTTGGCCATTTTTTGGCTGGATTTTACACCGAACCGACTAGTTCGGTGGACGTTGAGTGGCCAACTGAAACCGAACCGAGACACCTTCATAATAAAGCAAAAATCAAACAGAAGAAATTGATCGGCTTCGATTTTACTTAATCAATTTTGCATCCGCCATTGCAGATCCACGACCACCACCATCACCAAGTCCAACATCAGCCACTGTTGCAGATGCATGATATACCACATATCCAACTCCACCACCAATAGAACAAATCAACCCAAAAAATAAATAAATAAACAATATAAAAAAAAATCAGAACTCATTTTCGTACCTGGTCGAGACCTATGATAGATCAAAATAGAAAGAAAGAGATTTGAGGAAAGAGAAGAAGAAAAAATAAAGATAGATAGAGAGAGAAAATGAGCAACGGTCGAGAGGTGGAGATAGATCGAGAAAGAAAGAGAATGAGGGGGACAGCGGCGGTTGAAACTTGGAAGTGAAGAGTGAAATAGATTGAGAGAGAATGGAAAATGAGAGGTGGAGCCATGAAGATGGGGATGGGAGGGGAGGCTGCGCGACTAAAATGTGAAATGAAAGTGAAAGTTAGGGTTATATTTTTTCAAATATAAAGGTAATTTGGGAAACATAAGATTGAAAATAAATAAAACCGGTTTGGTTCGGTCCGATTCGGCTAAAAATTCAGCTAAACCACACACTGAATCGATTTTCTCATTTTTTTTGTAACTACACCAAACTGAACTGGCCTTTATAAAGATAGTGCACTAAAAACTGAACTGGCTAGTCCAGTTCGGTCAATTTTGTCGGGCCTGTTCGGTTTTCCCTAGCCCTACTCTAGAAAAGATAATTCAGCAAAGTAATTAGCCAAGCACTCTAATTGCATTAATGGGACCTAAAAAATGACAAACAACACCATTAGATTTAAGACAACAAACATCCTTAACAAATCAACAAAGGAGAAAAAAAAAGTTAATAGCGTGTTAATTTTAGTATAATAACGTTAAAAGTAATGGTACTTTAGTAAAATAACAATCATGTATTCCGCGAGTCTATAACATTGGCCGACAATCTTTGAAATTTCATCGTGATAGGGATAAATCATTGCAATTGTTAGTCTTCAACGAGGAATTCTTAGTAAGCGCAAGTTATAAGCTCGAGTTGACTACGTCCCTACCCTTTGTATACACTATCCATCGCTCCTACCTATTGGATAGTGCAGTCAAGTGTTCGGATCGAGGCGGCATGGGCGGTTTGCTACCTACAATGGCGCAAGAAGTCCATTGAACATTATCATTTAGAAGAATGAGAAGTCATAAGAAGGTTTCCGTAGGTGAACCTGTAGAAGGATCATTGTCAAAACCTGCCTAGCAAAACTACCCGTGATTCTGTAAAAACATACTTGAAGGGGCCTTGGCTTTATGCCTTGGGCTCTTTTCGTCGGGGCGTCTGCATCCCATGCATTGCATGTCTCTGCACATGTGTCGCTTCCTCAGCCGCACAAATGAACCTGTAAAAGCCATGAGCTTGAGAGCATGTTTGCCTGGGCGTCACACAATGTTGCCCTCTCCAACCTCGACATCGAAGATGAGGAGGCGGATAATGGCTCCCCGTGTTCCACGTCATGCAGTTGGCCAAAATGCGAGCCCTCAATGACAAGTACCATAACAATCAATGGTTTTCTAACCTTCGTCGCCTTGTTGCATGCACAAGCCGCCGATGTGGTAGATAGACCCCAATGCAGCGCGAATGCACCTTCTCCAATACGACCCCAGGTTAGGCGGGGTTACCTGCTGAGTTTAAGCATATCAATAAGCAGAGGAAAAGAAACTTAAAAGGATTTACCTAGTAATGGTGAGTGAAACAGGAATGGCCTAGGTTAAGAATTGAGTTACACCGACATTCGAATTGTAGTTTAAAGAAGCGTCATTGGAGGCAACCTAGCCAAGTCCTCTGAAAAAGGGCGCTAAGTGGTGAGAGCCCCGTCGTGCCTGTACCTTGTCGTACCATGAGGTGTTATCGAGCAATAAATTATGTCCAAGGCTAAATGGAGGGAAACGAATGAGGGTCGACGATGGGCCTTGTTTCGATGTGGAACGGTAAGAGACGGTCTGCCGATCAACTTGGAGTGTAGACCGATGCAAATTGAGGTGGCATCCCAAGCCAGAGCTGTCGAAATGCCTGTGGAGATGTCATCGCCGCAATTGTGGTAGGCAACGTGCACCTTCAAGGCGTGCCTCTATACCTGTGCTTTCCCGGTGTCGGCCTATGGGCTCTCCATTTGGCTCGTCTTGAAACACAGACCATTGAGTTTAACATGTGCGCAAGTCAACTGGCCACTAAACCCGTAAGGCGCAAGGAAGATGACTGGCAGGATCCTCTAGTGGGTTGCACTGCCTATTGACCCTGATCTTTTGAGAAGGGTTCGAGTGAGAGCATGCCTATTGGGACCCAAAATGATAGTGAACTATGCTTGAGCGGGGCAAAGCCAAAGGAAACTCTAGTGGAGACCCACAACAATAGTGACGTTCAAATCGTTCGTCTGAATTGGGTATATGGGTGAAAGACTAAGCGAACCGTCTAGTAGTGTGTTCCCTCCAAATTTTTCCTCAGGATAGCTGGAGCCAGTAGACGAGTTCTATCAGGTAAAGCCAATGTTAGAGGCATTGGGGGCGTAACACCCTAGACCTATTCTCAAACTTTAAATAGGTAGGATAGCTCGGCTGCTTCGTTGAGCTAGGCCACGGAAATGAGAGCTCCAAGTGGGCCATTTTTGGTAAGCAGATTTGGCGATGAGGGATGAAACATAAATCGAGATACGGTGCCCAACTGTGCGCTAACCTAGAACCCACAAAGGGTGTTAGTCGATTAAGACAATAGGACAATGGTCATGGAAGTTGAAATCCGCTAAGTCGTATGATTCTTTCATAGAAAGAAATCATAAAAAAAAAAGGTATGTTGCTATTGTTTTGAAACGATTTAAAATCATCGAAGTAATGTCTAAACACAATGATTCAAGGCAAAGATAAAGAATCCTGGAACAAAGAAATACTATTTTCGATTGTCTTAGCAACTAGATCATAATGCCGAATCAAAATAGATTCTAAAACCAGAAATCGGGATACGGTGCCCAATTACGCGCTAATCTAGAACCCACAAAGAGTGTTAGTCGATTAAGACAGCAGGACAATGTTCATGGAAGTTGAAATTCGCTAAGGAGTGTGTAACAACTCATCTGCCGAATCAACTAGCCTCGAAAATGGATGGCGCTAAAGTGCGAGACCTATACCCTGCCATCGGGGAAAGAGCCCGGCCTCGATGAGTAGGAGGGTGCGACGGTCGTTGCAAAACTTAGGGTGCGAGCCTAGTCGTCGGTGCAAATCTTGGTGGTGGTAGAAAATATTCAAATGAGAACTTTGAAGGCAGAAGAGGGAAAAAGTTCCATGTGAACGGCATTTGCACATGGGTTAGTCGATCCTACGAAACTGGGGAAGCCCTTCTGATAGTGTGATTCTTGCGAATTTCGAAAAAGAACCCTGTTAAAATTTCTTAACTAGGACGTGGCGGATGACGACAATGTTAGGGAGTCCAGAGACGTCGGCTGGGACCTCAAGAAGAGTTATCTTTTTTGTTTAACAACATGCCCACCCTAGAATTAGCTTAGCCGGAAGTAGGGTCCAACAGCTGGAAAGCACCGCACATCTCGTGGTGTCTGGTGCACCCCTGACACCCCTTGAAAATCTAGAAGAATGAGTGGCTCCCACACCTGATCGTACTCATAACTGCATCAGGTCTCCAAGGTGAACAGTCTCTGGTCAATGGAATAATGTAGGCATGGGAAGTCAGCAAAATGGATCCGTAACTTTGGGAAAATGATTGACTCTGAGGGCTGGGCACGAAGGTCCCAGTCCCGAACCCGTCGGCTGTCAGTGGACTGCTCGAGCTGGTCACCGTGTGTTGGCCAGGGGACGAACTGGGAATAGTCCCTCTAGAGGCCTTCCCCAAGCATCAACAGTTGACTCAAAACAGGTATGGACAAGGAGAATCTGACTGTTGAATTAAAACAAAGCATTGTGATGGTCCCTGCGGATGCTCACGCAATGTGATTTCTACCTAGCACTCTCAATGTCAAAGTGAAGAAATTCAACCAAGCGCAGGTAAACGACAAGAGTAGCGATGACTCTTTTAACGTAGCATAATGCCTCATCATCTAATTAGTGACGCATAGGGATGCAAATTTTGAAATTTTAGGTGAAATTTAGCCTAAATTTCGGTTTTTGGTTAAGGTGAAAAAAATATTTAAGATCCAAAAAATTGGATAAAATTTCCATAATATCTGTCAAAATTTTCAGGATATTTTCGCAATATTTCCATCAAAATTTTCATGTTAATTGCTTCACAATCTAGTCAAAATTTCCATAATATCCATGGAAATTTATGAAATATCTATGAAAATTTCCAAAATATCTATTAATTTTTTTTTATAGAATTTTAAAAATATTTTGGATTTTTATAAAATAAGCAGTTTTTTATATTATAATTATTTGTTGATGACATATTTTCACTAATATTGTACTATTAAGCTAATTGAAATTTAAAAGTAATGATGAAACAATTAAAAAAATTAAAAAAATAATGTAAACAATGACTATAGTTTGAAAACAAAAGAAGCATAGTTATAATTTGAAAAGAAAATATTATTCATCCATTTGGTACAAGCTTTCAGCAGATAAAAAAACGTAATTTATTAGAACCCACTTTACTCTTCCTATGAACTTCTCTAAAAAATTCAACAGCTTGATCATATAAAATATAAATTTTACTTTTGATAGTGAAATTTCAAAAAAGTAAAAATAAAACTAAAAACAAAAAGAAAAAAGACAGACATAAAATATAATAAGAAAGAAAACTTGATTATGACATGGAAAGACAAATTGTATACAATATTATATCTATATGGCTGACATATTAATAGTTACATGCATAGTTGAAAAAATCGAAAATTTCGGCGAAATTTCGCCGAAATTTCGTTTTTTTGGAGATGGAGATATTAATTTCATCCCAAAAAAAAACGGTCAAAATTTCCATAATTTCCGTCGAAATTTCCGATATTTCTCCGATATTTCCGCGATATTTCCGTCGAAATTTCCATGGTAATTCATTCACAAACTGGTCAAAATTTCCATAATTTCCGTGGAAATTTCCGATATTTCTTCGATATTTCCACGATATTTCCGTCGAAATTTCCAAGGTAATTGCTTCACAAACTAGTCAAAATTTCCATGGAAATTTCCGAAATATCCGTGGAAATTTCNTCAGCAACACCGTACGGAGTCAGCCTCCGAGTCGCGCCCGATTTCAACTCGGTCGAGTATACAGCGGCCGAGCTCGTCCTGGGCACGCCGGATTCCTCATGAGTCGAAACGTAGACCAAATAATCTCCGGTCAAACTGGGTTTGTCCTTCATAGAAATCCGATGTTTCCTCTGATCCAAATCCAACAGAGGGACCTGAACTCGATCGGCAACTTCGAGTGCTGACCTTTTTCCGGCGCTTCCTGAGAAAAGATCGTCGGAATAAACCTCGTCGTAGAAGATATTGGACAGCCCATCTCTCTCGGTGACGTAGACAAGTCGTAGAGGCGGTGGGTCAGGTCGTCCGACGGTTTGAATCTGAGTTCGATTGCGTAACAGAGAGATGAGAGAGGTCGCCGACGATGGAGATGGAAAGTGGCCGTTGAAATTCACCGATCGGCCATCCGTGACTTTGATTTCGCGGGTTTCAGAAGGTGGGTTTTGAATGGGAAGGCTGAAGATGTCGAAGGCATAGTCTAACCTGCCAAGCGTGGTGAAAACTATACTGGTGCCGCTGCTGCCGGAGTCGTCATCGTCCTGGTGCGGCTTCGCGTGGGATAAAAGAAGGAAAAAATGGAAAAGAAAACAAACTTCGAAAATGGGTTTCATGGTTTCTGAAACTAGTCAGTGACTGAAACTTGGAGTGAGAGTGGTTTGATTTCTTCTTGAGTGAAGAAGAAGATCAGGGCCCTGTGGTGTATAAGAAATGACGTGGTTGGATGTAGTTCGTCAATCTTTTTTCACTAAAATTAACACGTGTAAGTTTTTAAGTCTTTTAATAGAGGACTTTATTTGGGTAGGGATCACGATGTTAGGTATAATTTCATAAAGTAGACTTGTGTCAAGCTCAATATGATCTTTTTTCTCCACCGATTCTGTCAAATCGTTCCGTTAGTTGTAGTTTTGCTGGATAGAAGATAAAAATAGTAAAAATTTTGTATCTATTCATATGCATCACTGAGAATAAATATATCAGTATCAAATATTAAAAATATAAAAATATTTATAAAATATAAATAGAATATATAAATTTTAAAATATAATATTTTTATTATTAATATTATTATAAATTTTTTAATTATAAAAATATAATTTACAATCAATATTTTTTAATTTTATATTTAAATTTATAAAATATTTAATAAAAAAAATTTATTAAAAAATTTATATTTTTTTATAAATTTATATTATATTTTAAAATTTATATATTCTATTTATATTTTATAAATATTTTTATATTTTTAATATTTGATACTGATATATTTATTCTCAGTGATGCATATGAATAGATACAAAATTTTTACTATTTTTATCTTCTATCCAGCAAAACTACAACTAACGGAACGATTTGACAGAATCGGTGGAGAAAAAAGATCATATTGAGCTTGACACAAGTCTACTTTATGAAATTATACCTAACATCGTGATCCCTACCCAAATAAAGTCCTCTATTAAAAGACTTAAAAACTTACACGTGTTAATTTTAGTGAAAAAAGATTGACGAACTACATCCAACCACGTCATTTCTTATACACCACAGGGCCCTGATCTTCTTCTTCACTCAAGAAGAAATCAAACCACTCTCACTCCAAGTTTCAGTCACTGACTAGTTTCAGAAACCATGAAACCCATTTTCGAAGTTTGTTTTCTTTTCCATTTTTTCCTTCTTTTATCCCACGCGAAGCCGCACCAGGACGATGACGACTCCGGCAGCAGCGGCACCAGTATAGTTTTCACCACGCTTGGCAGGTTAGACTATGCCTTCGACATCTTCAGCCTTCCCATTCAAAACCCACCTTCTGAAACCCGCGAAATCAAAGTCACGGATGGCCGATCGGTGAATTTCAACGGCCACTTTCCATCTCCATCGTCGGCGACCTCTCTCATCTCTCTGTTACGCAATCGAACTCAGATTCAAACCGTCGGACGACCTGACCCACCGCCTCTACGACTTGTCTACGTCACCGAGAGAGATGGGCTGTCCAATATCTTCTACGACGAGGTTTATTCCGACGATCTTTTCTCAGGAAGCGCCGGAAAAAGGTCAGCACTCGAAGTTGCCGATCGAGTTCAGGTCCCTCTGTTGGATTTGGATCAGAGGAAACATCGGATTTCTATGAAGGACAAACCCAGTTTGACCGGAGATTATTTGGTCTACGTTTCGACTCATGAGGAATCCGGCGTGCCCAGGACGAGCTCGGCCGCTGTATACTCGACCGAGTTGAAATCGGGCGCGACTCGGAGGCTGACTCCGTACGGTGTTGCTGATTATAGCCCTTCGGTTTCGCCTTCTGAGATTTGGACGGCGGTGGCTTCGTACGGAGCGAAAGGATGGCATGGTGAGGTTGAGGACCTCAGTACGGATATCTACGTTTTCTTGACTCGGGATGGAACTCAGCGAGTCAAGGTGGTTCAGCACGGTGGTTGGCCTTGTTGGGGAGACGAGAGGACACTGTATTTCCACCGGAGAGGAGAAGATAAGTGGTGGAGTGTTTACAGAGCGATTCTCCCGAGAATCGGTCCGGTTTCTACTGAATCGGTCGTGATTGAGCGAGTGACCCCGCCGGGTCTCCACGCCTTCACTCCGGCGACATCACCGGGGAACAAAAACTTCATAGCCGTGGCAACGAGAAGACCCACTTCTCAGTTTCGCCACATAGAGCTCTTCGACCTTAAAAACAACGAGTTCAAAGACCTGACTCGTCTCGTCTCGCCGAAATTCCACCATTTCAACCCGTTTATCTCGCCGGATGCATCCCGGGTCGGGTACCACCGTTGCAGAGGGCAAGGAAATGGAAGAGAAAGCTCTTCCAAACTTGTACTTCAGAACCTTCCCAGCCCAGTCCCGGAGATATCTCTTTTCCGATTCGACGGTAGTTTCCCGAGTTTCTCACCCGCCGGTGACCGTATCGCTTACGTGGACTTCCCAGGTGTTTACGTCATTGATCCAGACGGTCAGAATCGACGCCAGGTGTACGAAACAGATGCCTTCTCCACCTCGTGGGACCCAGTTCGCAAAGGGACCATATACACCAGCGCCGGACCCAATTTTGCCACTGTGAGTACCGAGGTTGATATCGTATCGATCGCCGTTGATGATGTTGACCAACCAACTATCAAGAAGTTGACCACCAACGGTAAAAACAATGCTTTCCCTTCGCCTTCCCCCGACGGTAGATGGATCGTCTTCAGATCGGGTCGAACCGGGTATAAAAACTTGTACATAATGGATGCCGAGAGTGGAGAGAAGAGTGGGCTCCGCAGGCTAACCGAAGGTCCATGGTCGGACACCATGTGCATTTGGTCACCGGACGGTGAGTGGATAGCTTTTGCTTCGGATCGGGATGACCCGGGCAGTGGTAGCTTCGAGTTGTATTTGATACACCCGAATGGAACCGGGCTGAGAAAATTATTGCAAAGCGGTTCGAGTGGGCGAACCAACCACCCGTGGTTCAGTCCGGATGGGAAGAGAGTGGTATTTACATCGGACTACGCGGCAATATCAGCCGAGCCAATCTCAAACTCGCATCAGTATCAGCCTTACGGTGAGATCTTCACGATTAAATTGGACGGCTCTGATTTAAGGAGATTGACTCATAATTCATACGAGGATGGGACCCCATGTTGGGCTCCGAAACACATAAAGGCCGTTGATGTGGTGTGGCCGGAGGATAAGCCACTTTGCGAATTTGAGGATTTGCACTGGCTTAATGACATGCCAACCCAATTGTTTGGGGCTAAAGTCAGATTGACCAACATTACTCAGTGTGGTGGTGGGTCGTTCTAGGTTTTCGATTTTTGTTTTTCGTTCTACTTTGTATCCACGCTTGTATAACACTGTCTTTATGTAAATATAACGTATAATGTATGTATGTATTTATATATATATGTACGTCTTCTGAGTGAGATTTGAAATTGCTCTGGAGGAGTACAAATAAATAACAAAAGCATCGTCTAAAATTGATAAATTGCGTTTAATTTCCTATTCTAGTTTTCTTCTTAATTTCTCTCTTGTATTCTGAACATATTCCTACAAGTAGCCATAGAGATAGAGATGGCTTGCATGCCTATCGACTGCAACACTACAGGTGACCTTAAAAATTCACTTCATGATCAATGTTTGCAGCCTGCAAATAGGCCGGTTCAGAAGTCTCTCCCAATTATGGGTAAGTTCTACTTTCTGACCATTCTCTTGGATGATAAGCTTCCAAGAAAAGATAGTTACTCCTACACATGAGAAAGTTTTCCATCATCTTTCACTTATTCTTCAATGAGAAGGGTCTCATAAGTTTGGCATTTTTCTCCATTAAAGTGCAATCTTTGTGCAGGTATTTCACTCATAGCTTTGGTGTTGTTTTATTGGAACCAATCACTGGCTGCAGACCAGATTTAACCAAAGGCTTAGAAGAGACCACGCACATCGGTCAATGGGCAAGTCTTTACGTTCGACATAAATGATAGCGAAGGCATAGTTGATCCAAGAATTGAAGAAAATGAGTGCCTTCAAAGCTATAGCAATGGCCAGAATACCATCAAATGCAAACGGTAGGCTAGATATATGTGATGTATATCATCAATTAAAAGAGTTGTGGACATGGAAGATCTCGCAGTAAAGAGTGGAAGAGACAGCGTTGGTCGATTCAGATCAAGAAATAACGAATGCTGAAGAGATTAATAAACTCAGTAGTAGCTCATAGAGCTTCATGTCCATTTCTTTCTGACTCCACTTTTTCAAAAAGTTATTGCACATTGCTCTTTTTTTGTTTTTATTTTTATTTTTATCTTATTTTACAATCAAAACAAAAATAGTCAATGACATGATATGGTAGAAGTATGAATTTATTGTCTGATAATGAAGTATGAATATCAGATTAATGAAAATCCAAAATGTAAACCTATAGTTCTGTACAAATTATAACAAAAACATAACTACCATTGAAAATAATTATCATACTTTTAACAGCTCTTAATCTATTTAAAAAGATTGGATCCCAATTTTTTTTAATAAACATCAAATGATTGTATAGTTCTGATTGTACAGCCTAAACAATATGGGCGATGCAATGGTGGATCGAACACCAGGTTATTTATAACTTTTTTCCTAAATTATTATAAGAATTATTCACTTAATTTGTTTTAAGTGTGAAGTTGTGAGCAAATAGCCAAATAAAGGGTAGGAATGCAGAATTTAAACTTGCATAAAATTAAAGACATGATACAATATATTATTTTCTAGGTGATTTTCCAGGTTATTTATAACTTTTTTCCTAAATTATTATAAGAATTATTCACTTAATTTGTTTTAAGTGTGAAGTTGGGAACAAATAGTCAAATAAAGGGTAGGAATGCAGAATTTAAACTTGCATAAAATTAAAGACATGATACAAGATATTATTTTCTAGGTGATATTTGTTCACTGAAAAGCACTACAATTAGCCAGAACCCAATAGCACGCAGAATATTACTATTGGTCCAAATATAAAGCGAAATGAAGAATAGAGTGAAGAAAAATATACAATAAAGAGAAAAATAAAAAAATAAAAATTCCATTACAAGGAATCAGAGCTAGTTGCCATGAAGAAAAATCACCACATGTTTGTCCAACAGAGCATTGGAGTGTAACTATGAATGGACTCTAAGTGGCTTCAATTACAGAAAAATTCTTGAGGTATCAAAGGAGGGCAGTGCTTTTTCGCCACATATTTGTACTGCGGCAGAAACAAAAAATGCAGTTTAGTATGGTAAAAGCAAAACAAAAACATATTTCAGTAGAAACAAAGAACCAAAGGAGGGATATTCATTGCTTACTTTATGCTGACTGTATTTCTCCCTGATAGCAGGTAAACTTGAACTATTGCTGTTAGAGCATAGACGATGGAGATCTTTGACACAGTCTTGCAAATCTGGTGGCTGGTAATGTGTGTAATGTTGCAAGGTGGAATTCTGTTCCCATCAAGAAACAAAAAAGGGGGGGGNGGGGGGGGGGGGAGGGGGGAAAGGATTATCAATCTAGGACATAAAAGGTTTATACTATAAAAATCTTAATAATGAGGCAAGTTGCCTAAGTTTCTATCAGACATACCCAAGGTCTCTTTGAAGGGAGAAGTATAAAGTTGGCCAAGAAAATTGCAGAAGCTGCTATCATCGATGGAGCATGACAAAGCATGTTATACTCTAGAAGAGATAATTCAGCAAGGTAATTAGCCAAGCACTCTAATTGCATTGATGGGACCTGGAAAAATGACAGAAAAAACCATCAGATTTTATACAACAAACATTCCTTGTAAATCAGTAAAGGAGAAAAAAAGTAAATAATCTAGACATTGTTGTTTAAACAAATAACTGTTTGTCAAATTTTATATTCCAATATTTTTATTTAGAATTAAGAAACTTAAAATAGTACTACTGAAAAAATCCATGAAAAGGTACCTCATTGACACCTTGAGCAGCACGAACAAATCTCCTGAATTGCATATCCAAATTCATCACAAGTTACCACCTCATTGTAGAATATATGAAAAACAGAAACTGCAATCAATGATTATAAGCTACCCCATGATACCTTAAGAAACATTTAGTTGTTGGGGCTGTCATTTCAAACTTCAAGTAGTTCAAAACAGCAGATTCCATTTGCAAAACCTGCCATGTATATAAATGTTAGTTTTATGTTATCGAGTATAAAGCATCTACTTAGTGCACAATTCAGCCAATATTGAAAATTGAAAAGAACAAACCTCTTCCTTGAAATACGTATTATCAGTTATATAACAAAATTCTTCCACCTGGGGTGCACAAATCTCCTCATATTTTCTGGAAAGATAATCATTTTTCATGTTAGTATCATCAAACTTGGTATAAACTCAAGAAGAAAGAGAGAAGATATCAAATGCAGAAACACAGAGGAGATTCTATTTCTTACGAGGCAATCATCATGCAGGCTACACCAAGCAACTGTAGCCGTTGTCTATTCATCAGATTCCCAGAAAGATATCGATCAATGTAATTCACGGTCAAGTATAATGTATCCGGTACAAGCCTGTATTCTTCAGCCACCTGCAGTTAGAATTTCAGACCTCTTAAGATGTAACACGAAAGCATTTGGAAAATCTAAAGTAAGGTGTACAAAGAATATAAACAAACCAATCTATTTTATAGTATAATTACCTCTACAAGCCAATCAATCAGTATTGCACGCATGCTGGGATTTATGTCCTTCTGAATTGTATCCATGAAATCTGTTGAAGGCCTTTTCTTTGCCTAAAATGACAGGTAATTGAAAGATAGCAAAATTGAAGTTAGAATGAAATATACAACCTGGACTCTGAATGACAAATTCATACAATTTTTTTAATAGAGTAATCTTGAGCAAGAATTGTATAGCCATGGACACCTCGCTCCATTTTTAACATAAGTTGAATGTATGTTCAATGGCTAAAGTTTAATACGAGTTCCCATTTTATAAAAAAATAACTGTTTTGACTTGCACTCTATTCTGACATATAGAAAGTGAAGAACACAACACCCTCTAACAAGGAAAACAAACTCCAACCTCGGATGCACGTAAATGCATGTAAATGTCGCAGGCAATGGTTGCACACATTTGTGGGTCCATGAAGTTCTCATCAACATCAACAATTTTATCATCTGTTTCCATCTCCACAATAGCATCTCTGTTACAGATATTCCCTGCAAGCAAATCAACAAATAAATACGCCAAGAATTCAAGGCAAAATGAATTATTCTACTTCAGAGCCTTGAAAACCAAACAAACTCAGGTATGTACATATTATGGCAAAGTTTGAGGCTGTGAAGCTATATGGCAAATTGATGAATTAGAGAACTCAAACAATGAAGACAAATTGACATGGAGAAAAAATAGTAAGATCTCGCTATGATATAGATACCTCTTGTTTCTGCATGATCGGAAATGTAGAGATTGCTAAACGTCTTCCGGTTGATGGAATCAACAGCTGGTACATCGTTGTTGTCAATGTATTCTACTTCAGGGCTCTTATAAGAGTCACAAGTAGACATTGAATCATCCAAAGAAACGGAAGCGTTGTCTGATTTACTTGGTGACATATCCATGCTGCTTGGGGCTGGAATAGCAATAATGCTTGAAACAGTTTCTTCCCTTCTTGGAAGATAAGTAGCCTTGCAGGAAACAACAGTACTTGACTTGACATTCAAGGATGTGAGTAAGTTAGCACTCCCAGAGAACCCTGTACCACTGGTGCAAGCTTGAGTTCCCTTTTTCACTTTGGCAATTTTAGTTGAGCAATGTACCTTCACATTTAAATAAATATTATTATATAATTGCTCTCAAACTAATTAAACTTGAAAAAAAGGATATTTTCTGCAAACACATTTGAGATAGATTAGGACATTAAATTCCTTATAACACTAAGGAAGAAAATGAGTATCAAAGTTAATAATACTAAATTATTGAAAAATGATTAATAACATCAACATTGCATAGTCCTAATGAATTTTTTTTTTTTTTTCAGATTTCTAATTACCATAAAACATTCAAGCTTCATTTCTTTTCATATCCCCAAGGTTTCTCTATGAGCTTACCAAAGAAAAAAAAAATCGTAAAGTAGAAACATTTGAAATACAAACATGTGACCTGAAAAAAAAAAATAAAAAAATAAAAAAAAACACCTTTTAAAATACTGTAAATTTATTGAAGTCCAAATCAACAACCAAATAGCATAACAAGTAAAGAAGATTAGAACCAAAATTTCAAAACCAAAATTCCAAACATTATTATTACACGTATTCTTGAACCAAAAAAAGGCGTTAAAGATTTAGTAAGGGGTTAAAGGTACCAGAGTGGACGATGGAACCAAGCTTCGGGAACCAGAATGCGAGACATTGTTTCGATTGGTGAGGTTACCAAGAGGAGCTCGTCTCTTGGCCATGTGAGGCGGTACAGAAGCAACCTTTCCCACATTATTATTCTCCGAGGCATGCCGTTTTGCCAAAGACGACGACGTTGATGATGAAAACGACGAACGGCGATTCTGGGTCGACATTTCTGATCAAACCCAGTTTAGACGTTGACGAAATAGTCTGCTTCCAAAGAAAACCAAATCAAGAAAACCAAACCCTGTTCAGAAAAGTTCTTAATCTCTCCCACACTCTCTCTCCCCTGGCTCGAAACCAAGAAATCCAAGAAAAGTTCTTTTTCAAACAGAGAGAATGAGAGTGAGATAGAGAGAGAAAGAGAAAGTGTTCCTTTTTAACAGAATGGTTTTGGATTTTGAAGGAGCTTTTGAAGGGTGTCCTTTTGCAGAGAAGAGAGAGAGAGCGTTTGGTTTGGTTTCAGAGAAGGAATAAAATTAATAAATTAATTTGATTATATACTTTTAAGGCGGGGAGATTGTATAATTTGAATTGCAAAGAGATCTTGACCGTTGGTTCAGCTCGGTATTCGTTAGGAGCGGACAAAGGCGGGACCCACTGGAGTTTGAATTTGCAAAGCTACTCAATCCACGTCAGCGTGGCACGCGGGTCAAACATGTTACCGTTTATGGGATTTTCATTTGCTTTCCTAAATTTAATTGGTCTGTTTCTACCAAAAAAAAAAATTTAATTGGTCTGTTCAACATAGATTGAAAAGTCACAGGCTGTGAGATTAGCATGGTTTTGTAGAGAATTTGAATTTGAATTCAAACGGTCAGGAAGTGGATCTGGTGGGGGCTGGAGTTTATAGTATGAAAGGCCAACGTACACCGTAACCATACCAGTCAGTGTCATACATAGAAAGTTGATCCTTTTAATATAATATACAACCAAAATTCTTCCTTTTTATTTTTTCAAAATCATATAAAATTATTTATTATTATTATTTTTTACTTAAAATTTGCATAGTTGGTTTATACATAACAAATCTATTCTATATATATTTGAATCTCAAACTTTAATCTCCTATATAAACTACTCTAGTGTTAATAATTGTTTCTTTAAAACAAATTATGAAAATTAATGTTGTATAGTATATAAATAATAAATTACACTATGGCCTCATTTTTGCAGTTTTTCAAATAAAAACTTGTAAAAATATTTCTTTTTTTATAACTTTCATTCTAACTATTATGCTTTACCATAAAAAGAAAAAATGAATATTATTGTTCATTAAATATAATTGGACATAACATTTAATTAAAAATGGAAAAAATAGATCTAAAATATAGTTCCTTTCGCGCAAATTTTCTTTATAATGAAAACTAATCTACACTTTTAGTAGATTTGAAATTTAAAAAAATATGTATTCTTTTTTTTTTCTTCTCTTTTTCCTTTCCCTGATACTATGATTATTTAACAGCGGTATTAATTGTACATACAAACTCAATTTTACTATGCCTGAAATTAAGTATAGCAACATCAACCAAAATGCATTGGCTCTAAATTTCTAATGCTGAGTCAAAATTTAGCAATCTTAAAAACTGGCATACAAGTGACCAAACAAAGACAAATTTGGTCACAAGAGAAATTGTAACGGCTACGACTATTTGCATGATTCTAATATAATACATGCAATCGACAACTATTTTTCACAAGATTAAAACTTCATTGAAGTTCATGATTACAAAAAGATTACAACATGAACCCCTACAAAGATTTTACGGAATCAAAATTTCATATGATATGTTTCAATCTTCGAAGAACTCTGGAGGTATTGACATAGGGCAGTACTTCTTTGCCACGAACTTATACTGATAAAAGAAACATATATGTATGAGTACTTTTCTTTTTTTGAACAGAATACGAGAATATATAAGGATGAAAAAAAAAATTATTCTAGTCAACAATCATATTTAAGCCTCTACACATCCATGCGAGGTAAATCCACTAATTTGTATGCTGCAGAAAATAATAAGATTTGCCAGCATCTAAATTTGAGGTAGTATGCATTTTAAAAACAGTTTTTTGAGATCCATCATATATAATCAGTTTAGACATAAGTGCTCCTGCACCAAAATTAGAAGAACTCATTCCATTCTCATTCACAACAAAGCTTCATGATCAACTATTTCCATCCTAATATCTTAACTAACAGTGTCAAGTGCTTTATCTAGTGCCAACAAAGAGTTCCAATTCTAACTTTTAACAATTTTGCAGAGCTAACTAATAAAATCTAGCCCCCAAAATAATACAATATAAATGCAAAAGCAAAACTCTAAACTTGAAGCAGTAAAATGGTTTGGTCTGTCCTTGTAGAAAACTTTATAAAATTTTCATTTTATCATTTCGTTCCACATTTTTTTTAGAAACGTATTGATAAAAAAAGGTAGGCATGAAAAAAGAAAGGATTGCAATAATAAAGAAAAAAACTTTAGAATCCTCATTTAATAAAGAAAGAAAACAAAGAAGAAAGAGGCTCTTCTAACCTTATGTTGACTGTACTTCTCTCTAACTGCAGGTAGATTAGAACCGGTGCCATTACGATACAGGTAATGTAGTGCCTTTACACAGTCAGATAACTCAGAAGCATTGTAAAATGTGTAATACCTCAATGTAGTATTCTGTACCAAAACATATTCCATGAGTTTATCAGATAATATTTGAAAACAAAAACAAAAAAGAATGCATCTGTTATAGTACTTCTATCACATACCCAAGGTTTCTTTGAAGGAGAAAGTATATACTTGGCCAAGAAAGTAGCAGAAGCAGCAATTAGCGATGGGGCATAGCAAAGCATACTGTACTCTACAAGAGACAACTCTATGATATAATTGGCCAAGCAATCCATATGTACTGTTGGAGCCTGCAAAAAAATAAAAATTAAATACCAGATCACGTTAATATATTATTGCCAGAACCATCAGAAAAAAATCTCAGCACTAAACAACAAATGAATTGGACACCAAAAAGCATGATAAATATTTAATAGGTATCCTACCTAAATTTCATACATAATTCTGAATAAAAGACAAACACACAAAAATGAATCCACTTGTGTCACAACAATTTCATTAAAATTTACTAGAAATGGAGAAAGGATAAATAAGTAGGATATGAAATTTAATTATTCAAAATAGATACCTCACTGGTCACTTGAGCTGCAGACACAAATCGCCTGAACAAATTGTCATTAACCACAAGTCAATATCTAGAACAACAACATGATCTTGCACTTAAGAAAGCAAGATTACCTCAAGAAACTTATAGCTGTTGGAGCTGTCATTTCAAACTTCAAGTAATTCAACACAGAAGTTTCCATTTTTAAAACCTGCAGCTATCAAATTATTCAGACTTCGAAATTTAGGAGGAATGTCACAGTTCAAACTGCAAGAAGCATATTCAAGTTCAATTATGATAAGTTGGTAATATGACTTACCTCCTCCTTAGAAAATGTATTGTCAGTTACATAACAGAACTCTTCCACACCAGGTGGAGAAATCTCCTCATATTTACTGGCAAAAATGTCATTCTTATAGTTATAATCAAAATTTATATATTTAGATATATGCAGAAAGAAAAACATATAGACATGGGACCTGCACAGAGGAAAGAAAGAACGTATAAAAAGTAAATACAAGTAAATTGATCTTACGCTGCAATCATCATGCATGCAACACCTAGCAATTGCAAATGTTTCCTATTCATCGGGTTTCCAGAAAGATAGCGATCTATGTAGTTAATAGTCAAAAATAGTGTATCACGTACAAGCATGTACTCTTCAGCAACCTAAATTTGATATAAGATAAGATACCAGTGAAACATCAAAAAAATCAACCCTTATAAAGCATGTTTGATGATATTGACAATAGAACTTTTATAATGCCAGGAAAACCTCACCCAAGTATTTGTTGTTATTTAAAAGAAAAAGCCCAAAAAGTGGGGTGAGGGAAACAATATTGTTTGTTGGATTTAGAAATTTCCCTGGAATTATCATCACCCATAATTATTTACCTCCACAAGCCAATCAACCAATATTGCACGCATGTTGGCATTGATATCTTTCTGGATCCTTCCCATAAAGCTTACAGAAGGTCTTTTGGTAGTCTGACAACAACAAAATTAAACGAATAAAAATAACAAAAATGCATAAAATTAAAAGAAGAATACAACATTCTTTCTATAGTACAAAAGCAATGAGAAACCTCAGCTGCATGCAAGTTTTTGTATATGTCAGAAGCAATAGATGCACAAAATTGTGTGTCCGTGAAATTCTTATCAATATCAACAACTTTATCAATTCTTTCCAGCTCTGCAAATATATCTTTGTAGTATCTACTTCCTGGAACCAAAACAAGGAAAAATAAAAAAAGCAAAAATACATTATAAGGGCCAGACAACTAGTATTAAAACTAAAAGGTTAGCTAAAGAAGGTAAGTAATATTTATGCCCACACATTGGCTGAATTTTTAATTAAATATATAAAATCCATATAAATAAGTTAGTTGAGGACAAAGCATGGACAAAATATAATGTTCACAAAATAAGGAGAGAACTAAGCAAGTTAAATTCACGAAGAAAAAGAGACCAGCTACTTCCAAATGATCTGAAATGTAGAGACCGTTACTTGTCTTCCTCTCAATAGACTTACCTCCTGAAACTTCCACATTGTCAATATATTCAAATTCTGGGCTCCTCAAAGAATCCCATGTAGAGACGCTCTCATCCGAAGAAATTGAACCACTAACTGATCTACACAGAGAAGCATCCACGCATCTGGGTTCATCTGCTAGACCGCTTTGAGTGGTCAGAACAGTATCCTCTCTCCTTGGAGAAGGAGATGCTGCAGCTTCTGCATTAGGTTGAAGAGTTCCTGGGGAAGATGCATTGCCAAAAGGAACCAAAACAGTTGATTTTAAACTCATGGATGCAGACAATTTGCATTCTGAGAGGACCGTATTTTGAGTGCAGGTTGAAAATTCCTTGTTTATCTTGGCAATTTTAGCCACAAATGGAACCTTCAAATGTAATTCAGTTAATCATAGAGTAAGACAGCAATATATCACATGTCTATATCTAGAATTAAGTTGAAAACTAACAATTTATCACCTAAGTGACTATGTCAACATAAACTGAAAAAATCAAAATGCTTACAACAAGGATGATTCAAAGTTCATTGAGAACCCACAAAATAATGCATGTTTCCAAGAATTCCATATCAGATAAAATTTGTGTTTTGTCATTTAGACTAAAACTATTCGAAAAGATGGATTGCCAATGCTAAAATGACAGTCTCATCCTATGGAATGAAACACATATATTGACCAACTTCAAAACTTTTGCCGCAAAATCCTAGTCAAGAAAATGTACATTTCCAAATTCTCTGTCTTGTTGTGATTTGTTACCTATAATTATTTTTGTTCTAAATTTCCTTTTTCCTTTGAGAATTTTCTGCAGGTCATGTCATGAAGGGAAGCAATCAAAGCATCTCAATTCAGTTGAAGGAACACTTATAATTTACCCCATAAAAAATTAAGAAAAAGAACAAGGAATCAGGCAAACTACATATTAAACCATAAGAGTATAATATTGGATTGGGCAAATTTGATTAGTATTCTTAATAATTATTCTATGAATCATATCTTTTTTTCTCCAATTGAATTGTGTCCAACTAACAGGCAGATGTAATTGAATCTATTTGCGATCCCTAAGTCTAAATGTCAAATATTTAACATAGAATATCTATAATTCCTTTCAGTAACTATTTTTAGTCTTTCTGTATGGGGGTCCTATATTATTGTTATTCCGTTTCCTATTTTAGCAATCGGTATGAAAAATCAACAAATTTACCTTACACCAGTCTTTATCAACTATATCACGAAAATAAAAAATTGGATTTTTTAGCTATCTAGTTTTTTAATCATTGATGTTTTAATACACCACTTCGCCGAGACTAGAAAGTGAAGAGAAAGACAAACAAGACTAACACCTCCTGACGCAGAAAGAAAAATGAAACCCACGGAGAAAACCCATAAAGAAGACCCAATTTGTGAAAGATTGATTGACTTAATTGTTCGCCATTTTGTCCTTTTAAACAAATTGAAATTAACTATGACATTCACGCTCACGAACACAAGCATCCAATTAATACAATACATCAGTTGCCCCTTAATCAACAAATGGAACATCATCATAACAAAAAAAAAAGAAAAAAAAAAAGAACTGTAAAATTAAGCAAGGAGGCTCACCCTAGGCTTCAACGAAGATACAGAGGTTCGTGAACCACTCTGAGAACCATTCTTTTGGTTCGTAACATCAGCAAGAGCATGTCGCTTCGTTGCCAAATGGTTCTTCGATGACGCCGTACCCGTAACCGTTTTGCTTGGATTATACGAATTCAAGGGCATCTTGGCTGACAATGAAGAGGAAGATGATGACGATGGTTCAGAGCAAAACTAACCCAAATATCACTTCGAAAAAATGAGTTTAATTTCCAAAACGAGAAATGGGTTTGATACTCATGGGAACTGAGTTCTTAGGAAATCAGGGTTTTGGGGAGGGTTTTAGCAGGAAAAGGAGAGAGAGAATTTTCCATTATTCTTCTTCGTCTTCGAGAAAGTTTTAAAGCGCGAAAATACATGGGTTTGAAAGGCTGACAAATCGTGGCCTTATATTTTGGATAAATGAGATCTGAACCGTTTATATGGCAATGAGGTAGTTGCGGTTCTTCTAAGCGATCTGGACGGGCTGTGGACTTTTCGTTCCTGTGTTCAAAATAGTAAAATAAAAATAATAAATAAACAAATTTGACATTGAAAAAAATATGTAAATCCTAAACTTTATAGAAAATAAATCCTATAATATCATGTCCATTTTTATTTTTATTTTATTTTTGGTAAAAATGTCCATTTTTATTTTATTTTATATAACATCGTGTCCATGTTATTTGGTTCAAAAAAATTGATAACTTTAACATTATTTATTTCCAAATTATGGTATTGTACTAGTATAATTTCTTTAAAATGGGTAATAATAATTTTAAAAAATAATAAATTTGCAATTATA